>VWYK01055559.1:0-11657 GCA_013399775.1 Semnornis frantzii
GCCCCAGCTCCCTTGGCCTTTCCCCATCAGGGAGATGTCCCACTCCTTTGATCATCTTGGTGGCTCTGCACTGTAGGACTCCTTGAAGTACTGGAGGGCTGCTATAAAGTGTCAGTCCCTGGAGACTTCTCCAGACTTAACCTCAGCTCTCTCATCCTGCCTTCATAGGAGAGATGCTCCAGCCCTCTGATTTGAAGGGTGAGATGACTAGTGGAGAGCACACACTGCAATTATGTAAGTCTCCAGGCTATTGCTGTGGACTTTACAGGGCAGCCAGGTCTCATGAAAGCCTGCTCAAAGCTGTGTTGCATCTCTCTTCCCTTCTTGGGCTGAGCCCAGGGGAGTTCCAGCCCAGAAGCAGACCTGCAGATTCATTTGTAGGAGTTTAACACTTGATATCAGAACCAGTGTGCAATGACATAAGGCAGAGGCATAACCACAGACAGCTTGTAAAAATTCAGCTTTGTCCCTCACAAGTGAATCCATACTTAAGTCCACAGCTATAGCCCATTGTATTCTCCAGCAGGAGACTCACTCCTGCTACCACTTGAGTCAGCAAATTTCTCTGTTTGCAGTAATCCTTTACTTTGTCTTTCTTTCATTGTTATTCAAACAATTTCAAACTCTTTAATGTCAACCAACTGGTGTTTCAAATTATATTTTTCCAGGGAAAAACAACAACAAAAAACTCCAAAACCACAACAAGAACAACAACAACAAAAAAAGGCAGCTGAGTGTTCAGAAGGGAACACTTAGTTATGTTATAGTTCAGCCTGAGACATTGGTGACTCTTGGAAAGTGTTGAAATTACAGGTTCATGACGTACGGAGTGTTGAAACACCATGTTACTGCAACACTTGGTCCAACACGAGCTGGTAATTTCAACACTTCCCAGGTCTTCTGTAAAACCCCATAAGTGACCAGAACAAATGTAAATTCCCACAAAGTCTAAAGCAATGTGCTGTACAATAGCACAGACTGGAAAACTTTTGATTTCCAGCCTTGCTACCCTTACTTGGCATAATCATTCTCAAAATATGCCTAACTTGTTTTAAAAAAAAAAAAAACAAAAAAAACCAAACATCCAGGATTAGTTACTCTCACAGCAAGATACTGGTCTCAACTGGTCTGATCTGGTAATATCTCAGTCCTTCCAACTTGTCAACTTTTGCCTTGGTGCCACAAAAAAATCCAACAGTGAAGTACCTGCCGGAGCCTAAGCAAAGCGACCTCCAAAATGTGCTGTCCTAGAGCTTAGCAGAGACCATAATAACAAAATGTTAAACACAGGGATAAAATCTTCTTGACCAAAGGGAAGCTGCAAATTCAAAACACAGCAAAATTTGATATTTAAAAATACACCATGGCATCATTTCAAAATACCATTTGTCGTACAAGCAGGAGGCAGTGGAGCAGGCAGGATCATGGCTTGCAGTGTTTGTTTTGAAGATGAGGAGAGTACAGGATTTGAGCTCGACCTCTTCACAGGTTACACTTAGCTCATTCGGTTTCATTTACAAAAAAAAAAAAAAAGAGTTTTCACTCGGGGAGCTGCTGAGAAGCAGCTTTATGCCCTGGCTCCTGTAAGCAGCTCAGATCAAGAGACTCCTACACCTGAAGCCAGTAGAGATGCAGCCAGCTGGAGCACTTGGCAGGACAGGGACACTGAGAGCAGACAGAGGATAGTCCATGTGTGCCACGGCCCAGAGACAGGGAAACACATCAAGTAAAACCAACTCTCAGGCTGAGAGTCCACACAAAAGCCAGGTCTCACCTGGGGGTTAAGGGGGACTGGCAGGGACACTGGACTGCTAGAGGGATCCCACCACTAGCATGTGTCCTCTTCAGCACTTACTAATAATGGAGATGGAATGGGAGCTTTAACAATACATTTCCTTTTGTTTATCTGGCTCCTTTCTGAACATCAATGCTAATTTTAGTAGTTGGGCAGTTGGGAAGGGGTAAAACGGAATAAACACATTGTGCACACTGGGCTGTAAATATACAGCCCCCTGACATGGCAGCCTGGGTTCCTCTGCATCAATCAAAGCTGGAATAAGAGCAGAAACAGCAGTTTTGGTGTTACATGCAACTACAGCTCTCATTTATTTGGAGAGAACATAATTTCTTAAGATAGCAGAGAGCTTACTTGGAAAATCATGATAAATTATCATAGCCTCTCTTCTGCAGGACTTCTTACAGAAGCTGCTTTTATTTTTCTTTGGACAGTTGCAGCGTGCTCCATACTGGGAAGAAGGTACTTATGATGGGATTTATTTGTAGCTGTGAGCCAAGATACATATTTGCCTTAGACAAGAGTCAGAATTATCACAAAGAACCATGCCGACTGGGGCTTAATAAAATTGGACCAGGGTGTCAGATTTAAGCTGGGTAAAGTTGGCAGCTGGGATGAATTGGACCAGAAATGTGCTGTGTAACAGGATTTCACTGGAATTCTTGTGCAAGAAAAAAGAAAAGAAAGAAAAAAAGAGGGGAAGAAGAAAAAAAAAAAAGTATGTGGAATATGTCACGCTAAGGGCTGACAGTGTAGCTGCAACAGCAAACATTAAATAAATAAATTCCATACGTAACACAAGGCCCAGGAAAACTTTTCAGGAAAGCGCCTCGGAGCTGCGCAGCCTCGCGTCTATAAATCTCCATTAAATCGGTTTGAGTGGGGCGAGTGTTAGAGACAGAGCTGCCAGAAATAGCTCTTTTCCTGCAAGATGCAGAAAAGATTACAGCTGAGATTGAACCGGCAGGGTGGGGAGGGAAAGCAGGGGGAGGGCGGTGGGGGAAAGAGAGGCAAAAGGAGTTGAGCTGGAGGAGGCGGGGGAGCTGTGAAAGGCATCTCATAAAAGTCCCATTTGTTGGAAGGCTGCAGGAAGTGGAGGCAGCTTTGGCACACGTGTCCGCGGTGCTAAATTAACTGTTAACACAAATAATCAAAGCGCAAGGCCCATCGAGCCGCTGGCGCCAGCAAAACGAGGGAGCGGCCAGGTCAGCGCTGCCCCTGGAGCGAGTGGGCTAGCAGGTGGAGACCCACCAGGGCCTGGACAGGATGGAAGTGCTTCCAGAACACACTGACCCACTGGCAGAGGAAAGCACCGCTGCACTCCTGCTTTCCAGCTATTGTGTGCACAGCCACTTGTCTGTATTTTTATTTTGCGTTTATTATATGTTTAAAAAAAAAAAAAATTTCCTATTTCATTTCTTTTTGTTAAAAAAAGCCTTTTCTAGCAAGCTCGTTTCTCTCAACTGCAGTTGAGAGCTTGGACACCCCAGGGCGAGCTGCAGTACAGCTCAGCCTCTATTTGGGAGCATGGATGCAGGAAGAGCTTGGCAGGACAAAGAGAGAGCAGGCACACGCACTGGTTGCCCTCCAGCGCTGCCCTCGGGAAGGAAAGCCACTGCTCTTCAGGAAGAGATGCTAAAAGGCAACCTGACCAGGGCTACATCTACCTGCTTTGTTCTCCCTCCCTTTTGGAGATTTCACAGCCCCATTCTCTGCTGCAAATAGGATGCAAACACATCGCATCTCTCAGCAGGAAGCCTATTTGCCCCCGTGCCCATCTTTCCTCAGGGCTGTTTGGCTCAGTTACATCCCAGACTCCTTTTGGACTGCTCATAAGTGCAGCATAGCAGCTCAGCAGTGATGCACAGAAACCCACTGCAGTTCTCACTGCCCCATGCAGAGTGAAGCACACAGGGTGGTGGTACTTGCTCCCATTCAGTAGGATTAGACTTGTGAGCAAGCAGGGACTGCTCAGATCTCAAAGCATCTCACTGTATTGCCCTGTGGAAACAGAAAATGCTCCATCACCCTGCTCTGCTCACAGAGAGACAGCTTGGTGGAAAGGCTGCCTGGCTGCCACACCAAACTAGTAGGAGTCCTGTGCTGGATTCATTGCCTGCTTCTCTCAGCTTCCTGACACACAACGGCTGTAAACCCACTTTAACTGCCCAGTAAAGCCAAGTTTACAATTACTTGGCATGACCAAAGCACTGCCAAGCAATCACAGTGCAACAGTGATTCACAAATCATTTATTCACCAAAACACCCCAGCTTGTAGTTACGAGGTGCGATAATAGAGAGCACCTTGACATTGCTTAGCACAAAATATGCTCCAAAAAACAAAATCTAGAAATAAGCAGTCAGCCTGGATTTCATTATTTGTCATTAGTTATCATTTATAATATATAATTTCCATCATTGGAAACATTCCAGTTCAGTTTGGACAGGGCTCTGAGTGACTTGATCTAGCTGAAGATGTCCCTGCTCACTGAAGGGGTACTGGACTAGATGACCTTTAAATGTTCAACCCAAACCATTCTATATTAATGGCTAACATGATACAAAAAGGGAATTGTTTCAGTGAGGATACACATCTTCAGAACATCTAAACCTTAGTTATAGCTTTAATTCATAACCAAAAGTACAAACAATCTAATGTTTCTTTAAAAAATTCTCATTAAATTTCTCTCAGCTGACAGCAAAATGCCCAACACAATTATGGAGGGGGTGGGTGTAAAATCTTATCACAGGGCATAGTCACTGCTTTTAGTGAAGAAGTTACTTATAACTAAAATTGCAAGCAAACTCATCATTAAGTGTGGCAGCAGCATTCACACTTCCAGAAAAAGATGTTTTAGTGAGGTTTAAATTCATAGAAATTCTATGCCATCATCCCTGTCTTCCATAGGGTCACTTTGACATCTATTAGATACAAAGTCTGTGACAGATCCAGAGATGCAGCACAGTTCTGGCAGTGTTTTAGACCAGCATCTTTAGCAATGGAGCTCATCCTTAGTTAACTCTGTAACCTTTAACTGAACCACAGCCAGCTGGTCTGCTCAGAGAACATTCAGGAACTGTAGCAGCAGACATCTGATGTGATCCAAGGAGCAGGTACAAAGATAATTTGTTCATAAGTCAGTTAGATTTGTGTTGACTTTTACAGAATAGGAAAATGTAAGATCTCTCAGGAAAAGAAATGGGGCAGAAAGAGAAAAACAGCAACAGAGAGAGAAAATAACACTGTCACAGGCCAAAATTACTAATTTTTACCATTTGCCCCTTTCTTGATAAGGGTTAAACTGACTTCACTGAAACCTTCCAGGTATAAAAGTCGACGCAGACAGAAGTTTTCTACAAGGGAATGGGCAAAGTTACACAGAACTGAGAGCTGTGACTTACAGCAGAGGTTAGGTGGCTGCTGTTGTGCTTGTCACTGTCAGGTTTACCTCTACAGACACATTATGGCCTCCCCTAAAGATACCATTGGATGTCAGTGGGTGCGGGGGTGGGAGAGTGCATGCATGTGTCAGATGACAAGTGCTGTCACAGATACCAAATTAATGGGAATGTTATAATCACTCTGACAAATGGGGAAGCCAAGCACTTCCTGAGTAGGCAGGAAAAGGCTAATTGCAAATTTTAGAGACTAGAGAATCTTTGTTAATTGAATGAGAAAATTAAAAGTCCATAAAGCAAAGTGTGTATGATTAAGAGCCCCTTTCCTGACCCTAAACTGACTTAAAGAAAGTACATCATTGTTGCAGCTTGATAAAAATTACTGAGGATACAAAGAAACCAAGTCAGGAAAACAAAGTTCCAGACATATAAAGATGAGATCTCTCCAAACACATCAAGACTGAGTAAGAGCTGACTTGGCTCCTGTCCTACAACTAATAAATCCAGCCAAAATTTGTTATTAGAGTTTCCAGAGTGTCTTGCAGTTTGCACTAGCTGTGTGATGTTTAGCATAGCCAGTGAAATGCTTATCCCTTCTCTAGAATACCAGTGCACAGCCCTGGGTCTGCTCTCCCCTGCGCCCAGACCTTGAGGCAGAGGTCTCTGTAGCTCCTGTCTGTGTTCTGTGCTTCCTGATGATTGTGGGACCTGCTGAAGTGTGGCTCTCATTGTGGCCTGGGTTTCATCCTAAAGAATGTTCTGTCATGAGAAGAGCAGCCCAATGAGAGTCTGGGATGTAACTGAGCCAAACAGCTCTGAGAAAAGATGGGCATGGGGGCAAATAGGTTTCCTGCTGAGACATGCAATGTGTATCACTCTGACCCCACTGTGGATTAACACTGCTGTGAAGTAAGGATGATCCTCCACCCTCCTTTACATATTTCCATTTCTGAGTTGTCCATCTTTTCAACTGTCAGGAAGGGATTTCTCTTCCTCACTGCTCAAAGTGATAACAAGAACAAAACTCTCACTTCTGTGTGAGAGATGAGGAGTAAATGTTCCTGCTGCTCTTTACAAGGACAAAATAATTCAGGAGACTGCTGTAGAAGCAGACTGGGAAGGAACCCAGTTGCTTCTCTACACATAGGAAAGCACATCTCCTAGCCTGAGGTCAGATAAAAGGGCAAAGTGAGCCTGGGCCCGTTTGCAAAAGCCTTTGGAGTCGCTGTCCCTGATTTTTTATTAACTAACATCTAAACATCAGGAACCCTCCACCAACATTTGCATGTGAAAATCATGGAAATTCTCATTCCACCTATTGTTTTCTCTTTTTAGCAAAACCCAAAGTATCCAGAGTAGGAAATATCAATGCAGCAAGACATCCAAACCCATAATAAACAATTAACAAAGAAGCAGTAAGGGTTTGCCAGAGACAAAGAAGTGGGTGGGAAAATAATGGGCTGCCCAGGGAGGTGATGGAGTCGCTGTCCCTGGAGGTGTTGAAGCAAAGCCTGGATGGGGCACTTAGTGCCATGGTCTAGCTGATTGGCTAGGGCTGGGTGCTAGGGTGGACTGGATGAGCTTGGAGGTCCCTTTCCAACCTGGCTGATTCTATGATTCTGTACAGACAGAGGTACCTTCTTCCCACTCCCCATCGTTTTTTTCAGTCATTCCCGTGTGCCTTTTGCAAGCTCTGTTCTAAACTGTCAAGAACCTGGAGTTGTATCTGGAGAGCATGCAAAGCAATGTGGCCAGCAATGTGGAATCATCTGTGCCCTTATCCTCTACACAAGTAAAGAATATCTGGACTGTGAATGAAGACAATCACAAGACACCGATGTTATGCAATGCTCAACACTAATGAAAGCTCTTACATATGGCAGCAGCATTTCTGAAGCACAGGGGTGCATGGACTCCAAAATTATTTTGCACAGTTTGGGATGGAAGCCATCTGCCAATGTGCTCTCTCAGGTACAACAACAATGCAAGGGTTTTCTACTGCTTGCTTCTGTTTTTACTTTCCTTCACACATTTTCCAAACCATATTAGTGAAGCTTCTTCCTCTAGAAGGTGCTACATGCTTGGAAAGACCAGTGGCCTCCCTAATACCATGTAAGGCTTCAGACTTGTATTAAATCCCTTCACTGAACTCATCCAAACAAATGGCAGTTCATAAAATGTAGCATCTAATGTAAAGAGATTTCCAGATCTAGTTCTAAGCACTTTTTTTGCCAGCTTCATTCTGACACAACATCATGCACCACCACTAGCTCAGACCCTATAAGCAGTAATCATGTTAGTCAAGTAGTCCTGCATCCTTCCCCCTCAGCTCCAGAAGGAATAATTACCTCAGCTGTAGAGCTAGCTAAGCCTTCAGATCCCAAGCTAGCTCATCTGATGATGGTTCAAGGATGCCCACACTGCTTTACATTACAAATGCAGTTTCATATCCCTGTTCTTTCTTCCAGATATGATTGCCAATAAATTCAAAGCTCCGTGGCACAAGCAAATTGTCAGATCATAAATCAAAAACATCAGAGTTCTGACAGCATGCCCCCATGCAACTCATATCCATGTGGTAAGAAAACAGGCATGTATCTCATTTCAGCAAGTTAATATAAACCTCATTTTTCTGATTTACCTTTCTCAGAGCAAAGCTCAAGTGATGTGAGCTCACCTGTACAAGTCCAGAACTGGAGAGACAGAGCAGTCAGGAATTTTCACTGATTCAGAGAGAGGCAAAAAGCAAGATGCTCAAAAGGTAGCTCCTGTTCCAGCACAAATGGACGTGCCCCAGGGTAGACTCTCTTAAGTTCTTCTTTCCCCCAGGTCCTTCCAGCCTGTGAAATGCATTTCTCAGCAGCCCTCCAAAGGCAGGAAAACACAGCAGAACTGACCTGGTGAAGAAAGTTTTGCTGTTATTCTCAAGTGGGTTAACAAACACCTGCTGCAGTTTTGAAGAATTTACAGCTGCCAGTTCAGCCCCAGATCAGCACACAGGATAAAAAGTGAACTTGATTGAACTTTGACTACTTCTACCTTCAGCAGAAAACCAAGGAGAAAAAAGGTCACTACAATATTTTCTAGAGGATTGTGTAATATGGCTGTTTCTATGGGATATTAGAAAGGCTGATGGCAAACCACTGTTGGTTTCTTTTCTATCTCCCAAATGAGCACTTCTCAAACTACTGACAAGCAAACTCAAGAACTCCATATTCATAACCTAGGTGTTCACCTACACTAACCTAATGTGGTTTGCTGCCTTCAGTTTCCAGGCCTAGACTCACACAATAGGCAGTACTTAATATTGCCCAAGTGGCCTTAAATAATCCTTTCATTTTCAGTTGCCACTAACCTGTGAAAGGAAAGAAGAGGCTGCCTGAACTAGCACTTTCTCAGTTTGTTCTGTCATGAACTGGTTTTTCTCAATGGAGCTGTGCACAAGCAGTAAAGATAACTATGCCAGGAGAGGAGTGGGGGAAAGGTAAGAGGTATTTTACTCCTGAGGGCTTTTCCTCTTTCCTCATAGTTTTCTGCATGATATAGCTCCTCTTTTCATTGTCCAGCAGGGAATCCCAGAGGCCAGAGGAGAATTTTCCCTTTGGTCTTAGAGCATTCGTGACAGATTCTTGTTTTAAGAAGAGGTTATTAGTTGTTTGCTCTTGAGTATTATATCATCACCATTACAGCAAAGCTGCTCTCATTCTAAGTTTTGCTTGTTCTTTGGCACACATGAGGTATCTTGGGTTACACAGCTAACATCCCTTTATGCACCAAAGTCAATTAAAACCTTTCCACTGGCTCCAGCAGTGCCAGATGAAATGTTGCGAAGGTGCTGAAAAAATGATCTCTTTGAGGCTTAATTCTGTTTCCACTGGTAAAATTCCCTCTGACTCTGACAGGAGTTGCCTTAAGTCCATTCATTTAAACAGCTTTTTAGAACCCAAGAAACCATTCTGCTCTCATGTAGGCTTCTACTTGCTAAGGAATGCTCATAGACCTTGAAGTCTGTTTACGTTGTACCTTACTAATAGAAGTCATCACTTAAAAACGTCTTGGCCACTGTTTATATTTTCACTGCTTATATTATAGTTCATATAAATTACTGCAGAAGTAGCAAAAGATACAGAAAAGATCTCCAGTCAGCAGCAGTACCTGGTTAACTTTTGAAACATCACAGCATTTCCAGCTTCTTGATAAATAACTGGAATCATAGGATCATAGAACGGCTCCGGTTGGAAGGGACTTTAGAGATCATCTACTCCAACCTCCCCACCATGGGCAGGGACACCTCTCAACTAGATTCAGTTGCTCAAGGCCTCATCCAGCCTTGCCTTGAATGCCCCCAGGGAGAGGTCATCCAGAGCCTCCCTGGGCAGCCTATTCCAGAGTCTCATCACCCTCCTACAGAAGAACTTCTTCCTAAGATCCAGTCCAAACCTACTCTCCCTCAGCTTAAATCCATTCCCCCTATTGCTAGGCACTCTTACAAGAAGTCCCCCTCCAGCCTTCCTGTAGGATCCCTTCAGGTATTGCTGACCTTGGTGAGAAATTTCACCAGTGCAGGCTTGTATCTATAAACAGCCATTTTCAGCCCCTTTGTTACCTGCACCACAGCTTGGGACGGCACAGCCTCATCTCAGTACTTCACTTCCCAAGGCTCATACAGCAAGCTAAAGATCCCTTTGATGTTTTCCCAGTTTTGTAATAACACTGATGTGCAGGAAAAGATCCATTACTCAGAATGACTCTGTAGTAGCCATATGCATGGATGAAACCTTATTTTTATCATCTTTCTTTTTGCAGTAAGTCCTTACTTAATAAAGACATTCAGACAGGCACACAGAAAATCAATCTTCCATGCAGTTAAGTGTGAGGTGTTTTCTCTTTACTTTGGTCTTTTGTTGTTGTGCCTGAAGGATTATTTTTGCCATCCCAAAATAGTTGGTGCTATCCTGTATTGATTTTGACAAGTCCAAGAAACTACAACCAGAAAACTCTCAGTGTTTAAAGAAGAAAAAAGGCACCTTTTTTCTTATCTGGTCCACACATACTTCTAATTCTGAGGCTGACATCACTGCTGGCAAAGCTTCCACAGCTGCCAGAGAACTAAGCAGCTCACTACAGTAATGAGCTTCAACAAGTAAACTTAGTGCCTTCAGTTTTGGGCTCCTCAGTTTAAAAGGGACGGAGAAGTGCTTGAGAGAGTCCAACAGAGGGATACAAGGATGATGAGGGGACTGGAGCACTACCTGATGAAGATAGGCTGTGGGACCTGGGGCTGCTTAGTCTGTATGGGAGAAGACTGAGAGGGGATTTAATAAATCCCAGTTTATAACTATCTGAGGGCTGGAGGTCAGGAGTGGGGGGACAGGCTCTGCTCACTTACTGCCTGGGATAGGACAAGGAGCAATGGATGGAAGCTGCAGCACAGGAGGCTCCACCTCAACACAAGGGGGAACTTCTTGACTGGAAGGGTGACAGAGCACTGCCACAGGCTCCCCAGAGAGGTTGTGGAGTCTCCTTCTCTGGAGCCTTTCAAGGCCTGTCTGGATGTGTTCCTGTGTGCCCTGAGCTGGATTCTCTGGTCCTGCTCTGGCAGCAGGGTTGGACTGGATGATCTCTTTGGGTCCCCTCCAGCTCCTAACATCCTGTGATCCTGTAATCTCTGCCCACAGATGCCAGCATTGAAGAGTATACAAATTCACTGTTCCTTGATACTTCTCAGAATATTGACTTTAACTTTTCCACTGCCCATTGCTGTCACCTCCATTAGCCCTGGAGGTGGAGCGTAAGGACTCCAACACAAACGAGCAGGTTTACTTTACACAGCTAAAACCACCTCAGCTGATTTCAAATTCTTCTAAGTTTGCTCTGAATACTTGATAAAATTAACCAAGCCTCCCTTCAGTTTCACCACCATGACCACCCTCTGGGACTGGAGATTCCCATATTCCAATACTTTAATTTGTGGTCCACAAGGTAAGAGAAATGAGGTTCTTGGGGGGAGAAAGAATTTCTTTTACACAAATATTTCAAGCAGTGTTCTCTGAGGTGTTACACATCTCTAGGTTTGTTGCTTGCATCACAGCAGGATCAAGCTATGCCAGTGAATGGCTTGGATAGAGCATCCATATTTATTAGCCACCTCATTTTTGCAGTGAATGTCAGCTACTGACACCTGAAACCTCTGGATAATTGTTTCCACAGAAAAAGTTTGCAGCAACTTTGAATTTTCTTTTCAAGGTTATCAGGATGAGCTCATTAAGGGAAGCCTGTGTCCTATTACACATAACAGAGCTCTCCCATCTGCTTTCTCTGCTTTTGCACAGTATTCCTGTTCTTGCACAGGTAATGCATGCTGCAGGAGCCAAGAGCCAAAGAGGCCTTCTGTGTTTACAGCTCAGCAGATGTTTGGCCAGAATTTCCAAATGTGAGCACCTGCTATTAGGAGGATGGGGGG
>VWYK01055559.1:11683-26226 GCA_013399775.1 Semnornis frantzii
TGGGGGGCGGTGAGAATGACTTTTTTGAACACTTACTTACATGCTGGGATCACGGGAGATGGCAGCAAGCAATCACAGGGTTACACCTTACACTCTTCCTTGGGCTCCAGACTTGAGCTGTAAGACTTGGGCTGTGCTCGCTTCTACCCAGGGCTATGGCAAAGCAGAAACACACACAAAGGTCAGCAAAGGCAGAACAAACAGCAGCCTCCAGGGCAATGGAGAGCAGCAGGTGTTCAGCTCTTCCTCTCCTACCCCACCACAAAAGTTCAGTTTCTGTTTTCGTTGTTTTTTTTTTTCCCTGAGTCAGTCATGCTTCATCCTGACTAAATTTTGTTTGTTTGTTTTGAGGAAGAACAAAGCAACAGCCTCATAAGGGCTTCAAATACCGCCATTATGTGCCACAAGTGGGAAGGAGCTGGTTAGCTGGTTGGAAAGGGAGCTGCTTGAGTTGGAGGGGAGGCAAGAGGGCTGTGGACAAGAAACAGGATGGTTGCCACAGGGCCCCTCGAGGCCATTACATAAACTCTTCTGCTCTCTCTAAGCACCATGACCTTCTCTGGGTATTAAATTGGGTTGTTTTGTTTTCTTCGAGCTAGGATGAGTCCTGCCACATATTTGATATTAGGATCTCTCTCTAGTGGTTTGCAAGTATTTGATCCCCTAGGGCTTCAGATGCTGGATCCACTAATGATTCACACAATGGCATTAATGTCATTCATGGATGAAACCACATTTCCTTACCCTACAGGGTGAGAGAGAGAGAGATGGGAAGACTGTGGCTAACATTAGGAAGGGACTGGGTGGGAAATAAAAAGTTGAAGTATTCAGGTCAAAAGACAGTGGGTGGCTAAATAAAAATCCGTGATTTCTGATCATTTTGGAGGTGGAGTGAACAATGGAGATTTCACCCTCACATGCCTGAGGACCCAGCACTACAAAAAAAAAAAAAAAAGACAATAAATGACCCCCCAAGTGAGCAATTGAAAACCATTCTCTTTGAAAACAGTTCTTGAAAACGAGTTGGCAGAACAGTTAGATCTCCCCACAGCAATGCACCATGAGATCACGTACAAGGAAGCAGCAGAAGTATCAAAGCATGTTTTACTAGAGCATGCCCTTAGCTGCTCTGCCCTTTCAGCTGCACAGCCCAGACTGAAGCCTAAGAGCAGAGGCTGCATGAGGAGCTGGGTAGACATTGCCAGCTGAGCAGTGGCTCAAATCCTTCTTTGCCTTTCAGTAGGGAATGGGGCTTTTAAGCTTTAATTATTTAACAGAACCACAGCAGACTGAAATTAGGAATTTAATTGCCAATGAGCATGCAAATCTTGGAGGAATACTTCACACACACTTCCACTGATGGATGGTGTGAGGCAGGTGAGAAATAATGTAGGAAACAAGGATTTCCAGGAAGGACTGAGCCAGACAGTTGAGGTTGGCATGCAGGAACATCTTTACCTACAATGCAAAAGAAGGCTGAAACAAAAGCAAAAGGCAAAAATGAAAGGTTCCTGAAGAGGTGTATCAGAATTATCTGCTGGAGTAGGGGGAAACATGCTGAAAGCACCAAAGAGATCAGCTCAGTAATAGATGCCAGAGAGATTTCCAGCAGAAAGGTCTGTTCCAAGGCTGGGACAGACCTAGGTGACTCAGAGGGCCTTCCCAGCTCCAGAGTGGAAGGAAGAGGAAAGATTTCCAGTCCCTCACAAGAAGAGAAGCAACACTTGGATCAGATACCAGCCTAATAACCAAGGTGCACTTTCTGTAATCTCTAAACATTCAGGCTGAGAAAAATATACATTGTTCACTGGTTAACAAAACACAATAACTGTCAAGGAAGGGGCTTGCATCCTGATTTGTGGATATAATTTATGTGCAGGACAGTCTCAGCTCCAACTTCACTTTTGTGGGTGCCAATCCTACCATTTAAGGATTTGATCTTGGAGACAGCTACTCCTCTGAGCTACGCCACTGACGTAATTTCCCAGTGAAGTCCCCTTACACCCACAAATCAGGTGTTGAAATCCCTCTGTAGAATAGTAAAAATGCTGGCACAACCAACTGCCAACGTAAAATTATTCTTGAAAATGAGAGAGACAGGTCAAAGCCCCCCTTAAAAAAACAAGTCTTGGTGGTTATGCAAAAAAAAAAAAAAAAAGGAAAAGATTCTATTATGCTTAGCTAGTGTGTGGGTGTAGAGAACAAGGGACTGAGACAGTCTTCCCTCATACACCCTCCCCTCAGCCCCTTGTGAGGCAAAACATATAGGCAACATTTCAACCTCAAATCCACAACCAGATCAGGATTCACTGGAGGAGAGGCAGGCAGATTTCTTGCCGTTTTAATAAAAGGTAGGATTAGGAAAAGACGTAGGTGGGAAAGGTGTAAAACGAGCAGGCAGGCAAGCAGCCCTTACTCAGCTTCCCTCGTATTCATTGCTCTGCAAAGTGGACAAACCTTAGGAAGAAATAAGACACATGGCTGTGGGTAAAGAGGGGGGGAGGAATTAGAAACTGTAATTCAATCTAATATTTGAGGCTTGGCAAATGCACCTATGGGATTTCATGAAAACCCCCGAATCTTTTTCATTTCGGAGCAATTAACCAGATCCCAGCATCGCTGGCTCCAGTGAGCCGCTTAGCTCTCTGTTTTATTACCCATTTCCTTTCCCCCTCGCCAGCACTAGCTCCCATCCTTGCACTTGGGGGGGAAGAGAAAAAAAAGAAAGAAAAAAAGGGGGGAAAAAAAAACCCCACACTGTTACAATGCCACAAAGGGGCCACCACAAACAAGTGCCAGGCAGTGCATTTCAGAGCAAACACAGAACACACATAAATGAGGCTCAGATTTGGATTAAAATGCTGTTGTGCTCAGGCATTTATGTGTGGCATAATTAAAAACATCCAGCCGTAATTTAATAGTTCCCACCAAGCACAGACATCAAGTCTAGCGATTTTTTTCCCTCTGCATATTTAACCCTTAGAGAGAAGGAAGAGGAGGCGGGGGGCAAGGGGAAGGAGCAGGAAGCTGTGGAGAGACAGAGGTCTTTTGAACACGTTTGGGGTTTGGGTTTTTTTTTCCCTCTTCCTTTGTGTTGTTTTAATTTGCATTTTACCTGCTCTGAGGTTTTGCTTCTACAAGGAGAAAGCCAGTATCTTCTGGATGCCACAGAAACAGGAATCCCATTCAGACAGCATTTCAGTGCAGCTGGGTACGGGGACCTTGATTTGCAGAGGATAACATCTGTAACTGGATGCACTGATTCACAGTTTGTGAGGACGCCAGCTTTTCCAGGCTTAAGAATCAGCTACTAAAAAGACAGACCAATTTCACCACCATTACTCACCCCAACTACAATCTTTCTATTCAGAGCCTTCTAAATCAAAGGCAGCAGTGACAGGACTAAGCATGGTGTTAGGACAGGAAGGCTAAACCAGCATTTGCAGCGGTAGTTAAGCAGCCAGGAGACCGTGGTGGGTTCAAATCCATGCTCTGCCACATCACTGATTTGCAGAGAGACATTTCTAGGGCCAGTTTGGAAAAAAAAACTGTCCACCAGCTATGAGAGTGAAGCACCATCTGTACCACTGGAAAACTGAATGTTTTAAAGATTTTTTTACCCCTCCCCATTTCAATTCTCTACAGGCAGATCTGGGAAGATAGCATCTTCCTCCATCCCAAAGTATGTTACAGAGAGGATGTGCTCAAATCCCACAGCAAGAAAGATGATTAATAAAGAGCAGGAGATCTACTTGGCCCTATACTTCTGAATGCTTCAGTCTTCATTCAGGCAACAACCCATTACCTTGACTCAGCTGCACAGTAGGACTTTGCTTGATCAAGGAACACAGAATCTCCCTTATTTTGGGAGAGCAAAAAGTGAAGAAAATGCTCTGCATAAGTTCATAAACATGATCAGCTCTGTCCTAATTTTCCATCAGTTGTGTGTATAACAGTTAGCCTAGAACCTGTACTAGTCTTGAAAGAGAGAAGACTGCCTATGCATACAAAAATCAGACACTATTTCTATCACTTGATCTGGAAATATCTTCCTGCCCCACAGAAGATATGTGCAGAAGTACAGAGGGAAAAGGAAAAGGCCTTCCAGAGCAGTTAATGTAAAGCAGAGGAAACTGAAAAATAAACCTCTTTTGTGTGTGTAATTTTAGGTTTTAAGATCATTCAGTCCTCTCTTCAGCCTTTCATCACCACATCCAGACCACTATCTAATGGCATAAAAACTTATACCAATAAAGTATATTTTAATCTTGCCATCCTGGGGAATAAGAGAAAGCTTCCAACCTATCTACTCAGCATTATGAAAGCTGTCAGTGATGTGAACTTGTCCTAGCTAGGTCAGAAGCAAGACCTTGAAAGTCCTGACAGCTAATTGCAAAATGGAAATCAAGAAGCCTGGTGATGCTCAGGGAATGGTTCATAACCAGAATATAGAGAGAAGACCAGTGAAAGACATAATAAACCTGAGAAAACAGTTGGACTTGATGCTCTTAAAGGTCTTTTCCAACCATAGTGATCCTGTGAAAAGTAGCCTCATACATATCTTGCTTTTAATATCTGCCTGCCAATAAAAGATGATACATCAGCTTCACTCTGAACTACTTTCTCAGCTGTACCACCAGGTGAGATGCACTGCTCAGTGTCACCTACTGTCAGCACAGCCACCCAACCAGAGCTGTGGGGTTAAAGAAAGGTTTGCCTGGTGGCTGCAACATTAGCTCTGGACTTGTGCAATGTAGGATCACAGGAACATACACCAACTCAGGCTGGAAGAGACCTTAAGGAGGTGTGTTCAGCTGCTGCGAGGTAAGCTGCTCAGACATAGCTACTTCACACTTCAGGGCACCCAAGCAGTGACAGCTCTTCCCACCCTGGGCACTGGTTGGTTGCAGTGCAGCACAGTGTGGTGCAGAGATGTGGAGAAGTTCTCACTCAGATCTGGTGGCAGGAAACCTCCCAGCACATCCCTGACAAATACAGGTTTCTTAGGAGCAGCAGTTAACCTGGTATAATGTGGTGTTGCTCCTGGTCCCAGAAGCACACTGCAGTGCTCAGATGCCTTTCCCTCTCTGGACTTCTCCTTCCCAACGATAAAGCTTTCCAGACTGCTGTAAGACAGAACTAGACCTAAGATTCTGATGGCCTCAAGCGCTCCAAACAGGAGACTCATGTAGGTGCCTAAGACAGATAGCTATGTGGGAGGGGGTTAGGTAAATAAGTTCCAAATGAAATCCCACAAACTGCAGCTCAGGACTACTGAAGCATTGGTTCAGATTGCCACTTTATTACCTCTCAAATGGATTGCACAGAGCACGGCATGCCAGGAGAGAAGAATGACCCCCCACCCCCGTCCTAGTAAAATCATGGGTTTCTTCCAACTAGAAATCCTAACCCCGATCTCTTTTTATATAAATAAAAGTCAGAGCAGGTCTTGCACTGTAGCAATTTCTTACAATGTCATTTAAAAAGTGCTCTGCCGCAAGCCCCTCTGCAAATGAAAACAATCCGTCTTCCCAAGGCATCCTGCAGAGTGTGTAACTTTTCAGGCAAGGCAGGAGTGGGTGATGCTGAAATGAAGATGGAACAGGGTGACACAGTACACCAGCACTTTGTGAGATCTGTTTTCTGCATACTGGCTCCTTCTAATGAGAAAAAAGCTCCACTGAGCCTTAACCATCATGAAGTCACAGACAAGAACAGCTAGGTGATGATGTCTGCCAACAGTGCTTCTTTTCTTTCTCTGTACCTCCATGCTAAGCGGTGAGTGCTGAGCTTCAGCAACACATGTAACATGGACTAGTGACATGGTGGCACCCAACCAGCTCAGCAGCAAAGCTGCCAACCTGCTGCTTTTGCTATTCTGCTAGAATGATACAGTCCTGAGCACACAGGGTAGGACACTAATGCTTTACATGGTGACGTATTACTGCCATAAATTTTTCCAGATGAAAAACACTAGCAAGGCACTAAGAGTGGGAAGAGTCACAAAGTCATAGAATCAGTCAGGGTTGGAAGGGACCACAAGGATCATCTAGTTCTAACCACCCTGCCATGGGCAGGGACATCTCACACTAGATCAGGCTGTCCATAGCCTCATCCAGCCTGTCCTTAAACACCTCCAGGGATGGGGCTTCGACCGTCTCCCTAGACAACATGTTCCAGGGTCTCACCACCCTCATGCTGAAGAATTTCTTTCTAACATCCAGTCTGAATCTACCCATTTCTAGCTCTGTACCATTCCCCCCAGTCCTATCACTATCCGACATCCTAAAAGGTCCCTCCCCAGCTTTCTTGTAGGCCCCTTAAGGTACTGAAAGGCCACAATAAGGTCACCTCAGAGCCTTCTCCTCTCCAGACTGAACAGCCCCAACCCCCTCAGTCTCTCCTCATAGCAGAGGTGCTCCAGCCCTCTTGTGCTTGACTGAGACAGAGATGATGATGAGGTTTCAGCCAGTCATAGTGAAAAAAAGTCTCAGTTTCAACAATATGGGTGAGCTGCAAAGCTGCCACCTTTCCCACATAGATACCCTGCTTTACCTGCCACACATCTTCACCATCCACCATAGACTGAAGCCACAAAGGTGTCACCAATACTGCAGATGAAGAAAGAAGCAATCACATCTGCTCTGTACACCTCACGTCAGCAGTGCAGCCTGACGTCAGCGTGATGGGTGCCTTCCACCACACGAGCTGAGCCAGCCAGCCCAGCTAACCTAATGACATCAGCAACAAGGCTCCAATCTATCACTCACTCACTGCTCCAGAAAGCTGCACTGCCACCACAGCACAACCACTGCTGGACTGGAAGTCATCAACTGACTCATGTCTTGCTGCACAGCAGTTACTGTGGGACATAATTATAGTCAAGAGCTCTGCAACAAACCACCACTCTGAGGCAAAAGCATAGCGGTGTCTTTAATGTCTGCACAGAGCAGATGGGAACTGGGAGTCCAGCCCTGCAAGCTTGACTAAGCACATTGGGGTAAGGCTGTGAGCCACACCATGAAGCTTCCTGGCAGGGTGGGGGCAGAAAGTATGACAGTGAGTTGTGAGGAGCTGAATTCACACTTTGAGCGTGGCCTGCTGCCACTGCCAGGTTGTAGGGACAGCAGTCACACTCACTTGGAAGGCCCTTTCCCTTTGCCACACCGCCAACAGCATAAATAGGGTTCAGAATGCAGGGCCTGAAAGAATGAGCCATTGTTTTTCTTAAGGCTAGGTTAGAAAAAAATAGTAATAATCCTCCTATGCTTTTCTCCTGTGCTTTGCATGCTACTCAGAATGCACTTTCCTGGGAAATGCATTACGGTAACAGGCAATGTTTAGCATCACATTTGAAGTGAGCACATCCCAGTGATTAAAATCCAGGCAACAGAAATAAACACATCAGCAGGACACGCTGCACAGTACTGAATTGGGACTTCTTTGTTTTATGACTTTCTTGAACGCTAAATGCTGTGTGAGAAAAACATTGTTCAAACCTAACCATCTGCATTTGGTTTCTTCTGAGTGCATTACAATCATCAGTAATCACTGTAAGCCTAAAATCAGAAAACCTGGTTGTACTTGTGGGAGACTAATTGTGGCAGTTAAAGGTGGCTCATGCAGCAATAGAATTGTTCTATTTGGGTTTTTTTTAAAGTGAATTTATTAGAAACTTTTTGTTTCTAAGTGGGGCCACTCCATGTTATAGTGCCACAGCCTATTATGTTAAGCTGAGAGAGGAACATTTGCCCTGTAAACAGCTTTTAAGATCACTGTTTTTCGGAGTTGGAGGAAAGGTTTAAATTATTAAAATTTTCAAAGCTCAAGACCTAGAGCAAAGGGGGGGGAAAAAAAGGCTTGAAGTTCAAGGCCAACATTCTGTTTTGACAATTTCAAAACATATCTTTTCAATGCAGCTTCTCAAATATGCTATTATGTTTAATTTTCAAAACAAAAAGTAATTTTGAATGAGAAAGCCACTTAGTTAGAAACTACTAAAACATCCTGACAGTTCCAAAACTCTATTTCCACAATAGTTTTCAAGTAAAGATATTTGTGAAAGCCAAGCCTTTCCCACAAACAGTCTCAATTTCTGCGAGTCAGCATGTTCTGTCTTTGAACACTTAATTACCAGCATGACAGGAAGGCTCCCACCTCACAAGACCTCTTCTCCAAGAGCCTGTTCCTCTCACATCCTCCCGGGAGCTGCCACTGCAGCAAACATGTTGGGTTAAGCCTCTGCCTCACACTGAGGGACAGCATCCTGCTGTCTGCTGCAGTTCTCTGCAAGCCTTCCATCTGCAGAAGTCTTACAGAATCATAGAGCAGAATCATAGAATGGTAAGGTTGGAAGGGACCTCAAGGATCATCCAGTTCCAACCCCCTGCCATAGGCAGGGACACCTCCCACTAGCACAGGTCACTCAAGGCCTCCTCCAACCTGGCCTTCAACACCTCCAGGGAGGGAGCAGCCACAACCTCCCTGGGCAACCTGTGCCAGTGTCTCACCACCCTCACTGCAAACAACTTCCTCCTAACATCCACTTTCAATCTCCCCTCTGCCACTTCAAACCCATTGCCCCTTGTCCTGTCATTCCCAGACCTTGTCAATAGTCCCTCCCCAGCCTTCCTGTAGCCCCCTTCAGATCCTGGAAGGCTACTCTAAGGTCTCCTGGAAGCCTTCTCTTCTCCAGGCTGCAGAGCCCCAACTCTCTCAGCCTGTCCTCACAGCAGAGCTGCTGCAGCCCTCTCAGCATCTTGGTGGCCTCCTCTGGACCCGCTCCAACACTTCCATGTCCTTCCTGTGCTGGGGGCTCCAGAACTGCACACAGGACTGCAGCTGGGGTCTGAGGAGAGCAGAGCAAAGGGGCAGAATCCCCTCCCTTGCCCTGCTGCCCACACTGCTCTTGATGCAGCCCAGCACACAGTTGCTGTCTGGGCTGCACTCACACTGCAGCCTCATGTTGAGCTTTTCAGCACCCCAGACCCCCAGGGCCTTTTCCTCAGGGCTGCTCTCAGCCATTCACCACCCAGCCTGGAGCTGTGCTTGGCATTGTGCCTACCCAGGTGCAGGACCTTACACTTGGCCTTGTTGAATGTCCTGAGGTTGGCCTGGGCACACCTCTGCAGCCTGTCCAGGTCCCTCTGGATGGATTCCTGCCCTCTAGCAAGTCGACTGTGCCACACAGCTTGGTGCCATCCGCAGAGTTGCTGAGGGTGCACTGATTCTTTTATCCATGTCTCTGATAAAGACATCAAACAGCACTGGTGCCAGCACTGACCCCTGAGGGACACCACCTCTCCAGCCAAATGCCAGAAGGTAACAGAACACCGCCACATCATAAGAGAAGCACCACACCTGCAGGCATCACCTCATGCCTAACTCTTGAGTAGAGTCACATCCTCAGAAAGGTCACTTGGAGAAGGTTATCACAAAGAGGAAGAAGCTGGTCACCCCACCCCCAGCTCCGTGACATCTCACAGCTGCTGTACAGAAGCACCATGGAACCACAGAATTGTTTTGATTGGAAAAGACCTTCAGGATCATCAAGCCCAGCTATTGCCTAACCTTACCAAGTCTGGTGCTAAACTAGAGAGCAGCTGTCAAGATTTCTGGTTATATTTGGATCATCCACACCCGAAAGCACTGAAATGGTCTCACTCAGCATTCATGCCACCCCACTGGGCAATGTGACTCTGGCTTGCAGTTCATCCTCTGGGCCAAGGCCATGGTCATAGGATGCCCTTTACCCCTGATGTGTCACCTCAGGGTTCCCCAGCCGTAGGCTCATCACAGAGCCCTTGGCAGTCCAGCCTGACAGCATCTTCTCACATCTCCTAGTTCCCCCTACCAGAGTCAGCAGCTGCTCTCACTGCTCTTGAGTTCTACTCACAAAATCCCAGCACAGCACAAAGGCTGAAAAATGCTGTCTTAACCCAGGGTAGAACTTTCTGCTCCACACATTAGATCTGTCTGGGTGCTCAACAGTGACTAGCTGGCTGGATATGCCAATGTCATTCTGCAGTCTTAGTAGGTTAACCAGTTGAGGCCACAGACAGCAGAAGGCATGCTGTATCCAAATAAGATAAAATCAAAACTTGGTTTCTAAGCTGCACACAGAAAGACTGTCCACAACATCCCACTTTTCCTTTTTTTCTAGCACTGTTGATTTTAGGGGTTTTCTGTGTGTCTGGGGTGATTAAAGCCATCCAACCTTTGGCCTCATGCCTTATAATTCCATCCAAAGAATGCTGCAATTCCCTAAAAATGCACTCTTGTCATGTTTTATTGTTTAATCACACTCCTGCCTGTTTCTTGACTAGCTACATGTGAGTTTTTATGCCCTTCAAGGCGAGGCTGGGAGCACAGATGTCCTGCAACCATTGCTGTTAGCAGAACTGAGGAGCACCTGTCCTCTTCTATGCCTCATCCTTGCTCATTCTCCCACTAGGAGAAGTGTGGTCCTACCAATCAGCACAGTGCCAGCAGCCAAGTCTACAGTGATCCTGTCTCAGACTGGACCACATCACTGTGTCACACTGTACATTGCCAGACTCCCACCTAGGAGTTACCCTTTATAGCACTCTGGTAATTCCTTAATAAACAGAAGTGAGCAAAGGAAGCAAATGAGCATTTGGGAAATGGTCACTATTCTATTTGGAAATATTATCATTTTGTAATGAGACAGGGAGATATTTTTTCTTTGCAAATGTTTAGCCCACTAACTGACATCAGCAGACACCACAAAGAACAAATGAATAACATCTAAGATATTAATCAGAAAGAAAAAGCTGGGGGGGAGTGAGATGAAAAAAAAAGACAAGTGGTTTGGACAGTCCATTCCCAGGTCTAGGAATGAAGTCTGCACGTCCTACAAGTATCCAGTCCTCAGGATGGAGGAAAAGCAAAGTAGTCTGATGCAGCTTCATTTCTCAAGGCTTGGCCTAGCTGAGCACACACAGAGACCTGTGGTGGTCTGACAAGGTAGAATCCCATAAGAGGATAATTATTTCCACATCAGGAATCCTGAGGTCATTATTCATAAAAATTCCCATGGAAGTTAACCAAGCAAAAGTCTGAAGAATTCCCCCAAAGATATGAAAGTATCATAGGGGTATTTACAGTAAATTGCAAAATATAACCAATCTTGGATGGTATCACTCTCATTTTTAACAGCCATGATTATCTTAGTCCTGTTTATTTCCCTTTAGTTTGATCATTTGCAGTACATCTAAGTTTTACCTAGCCCCAGAAATTCTTTCCAATAGCAAATTGCACATTTAGACTTAAGGAAGAGAGAATGACAAACACTCTCTGCAAACATCCCTTACCTCCTTTCATTTTGCCCTTTCAGAGAAGGGAATTTGCCACTTGGAGCCAGCAATGCCTTTTTCTTGCCTGCTGCTGGGTCCCAGTTGCTCAGTATTTCCCAAAACACAGCACGGCTGCTTGTGAGCTGCATGTTAGGCATCCAGATTTCAACAATAACAGAATTTTTCTGTTTTGGCAGAGTTTGTCTCAGTTTGGAAACTTTCAGCCTGAGTTTGATGTCACTTGCAGAAGTCAATATGGCCATCCAAAAACCCAAAATACTAAGTAAATAGAGAGCTATTGCAGCTTTTGCTAAGGCAAGGGACATCACAGGCTCACAGGATGTTAGGGGTTGGAAGAGACTCAAAGAGATCATCCAGTCCAACTCCCCTGCCAGAGCAGGACCAGACAATCTAGCTCGGGTCACACATCCAGACAGGCCTTGAAAGGCTCCAGACGAGGAGACTCCACAACCTCTCTGACCAGCCTGTGCCCTCTCTAGGGAGCCTGGGACCCTTCCAGGCAAGAAGTTCCCCCTCGTGTTGAGGTGGAACCTCCTGTGGTGCAGCTTCCATCCATTGCCTCTTGTCCTATCCCAGGGAGCAAGTGAGCAGAGCCTGTCCCCCCCCATCCTGACCCCCAGCCCTCAGAGAGTTCTAAACATTTATTACATCTCCTCTCAGTCCTCTCTTCTCCAGACTAAAAAGCCACAGGTCCCTCTGCCTCTCCTCATAAGGCACTGTTCCATCATCCTCATATCCCCTCATCATCCTCATAGCACTCCACTGCACTCTTTCAAGCAGATCCCTGTCCCTCTTAAACATCAGTATGTACTTCCAAAATGTTTTGCTAGTCCAGAGGTAACAAACAACACAGATTTCATTACAGCTGTATGCATGTAGATAAAGATATATTATATGTATTCATTTAAACTTGTGGATATCACTAAGGATTGCATTTGTGTAACAGTCAGGTCTCAACCATAGGGAGGGACAACTGCCCTCTTCATTTCTGCCTGAACCTGCAGAATCAATGATGACATTAAGGCTAATAATTCTGATAATACTAACAACAACAGAAATAATAGTAATAATAATAACAACCACCTCATCCTATTAGCTACCAGAAATCCTCTGTGGAGCTGCCAAACATACACCAGGATACTTTTGTGAGCCTGCAGAAAGAGAGGCCTAACCAATAACTGCCAGGGTGTCTCTGCCATGTTAATTTTTAACTCAAAGGACTGCCCCAGGACACTGCAACTGCTCATGTTGTTAGCTCTTTATAGCACAGGAAGCAGGGGGAGACATGACCCTCCCTCTTCAAACCCCAGAAAGCAGCAGAATGAGTAAAGAACATCCAGGTAGTCAGCAATTCTAATTAATATCCATGGCATTTCTGTTCCACTCACAAGAAAACATTACCAGTTTCTCACCTTGCATCTTCTCTCCCTTTGATCCCTAACAAAAATCGACACCAAGATACTCTCTTCTTAAACTAATGATTTGCACATGAAGTGTCATTTGCTACAAACTGATTTTTAGAGTTAGCCTGTAACCTCTAACATAAAACATCATTAAACATCATCAAACATCATCCCACACCCTTACAAAACAAAAAAAACAAAAAAAATAAGGATGTTTGCCCATTCATTGATCACAGACAACTTTCCATGCTAACAGACACTGAAATGGCTCCACAAGTCCTGTGGGCTGCTCCCTAGACTGTTTTCCTAGCAGCCTGTTGTTTCTTGGTAGTTCTGGTGTGACCCATCAACCATGACACTTTTTAAGCACAGACTGTGAATCCCACAGCTTCAAGGGCCCAGACAGAGAATCTGCAAAGTTCCTGCACAGGAAACATGAATTTTTGAGGGGAAAAGTTTCATTCAGCCATTTTGATGCTTTTCCCATCCTTTAAGCCTGCTTTTTTTAAACTGGATTGGCTTCCTAACAATCAGCCAATATTTAAGTAAACGAACATCTATTTACTTGGCCACTTACAAGTAACAAGAAGTCCACCCTGTACTTAAATAAAGGTAGGGGTGGTTCCTGGTCAGCTCTCCCCTTCCTATTCATTTCTAAAATGTATTTATCTTTTTGACCAGCTGTAAGCTGAAGTTTGCATAGACCTGCCTGTGACTACTTGAAGCTCTCTTCCCAAAACAGGAACAGGTAATGCAGAGTCCAGCACTCAATAACATACAGTCACAGCTGGTTCTCCTCCCCAAGTGGATTATTTTGCACTTATTAACATAGAATTTCATCTGCTACTTTATTTTTCAGTCATTAAGTGTTATGTCCTCTTTCTACTGTCCTGCAAAGGACTTCCCTGATGGAATAGCCCAGCCTTGTCCTCCTTCCTCTCATAAATACACCAATCAGCCCTTGTAACCCAGTAGCACCCAAGTGCAAAAATGGCTTTACTCTACAAACTTATGTTTTTACTTCTTACATCCTTCAGAAGGGAACTTTCCCACTTACTGAACACCACCATAATTTTGTAAGAGGAATGATGATTGCAGTGGATCATGTACCACAGCAGGGAGGTTGGAGTAGATGATCTCTAAGGTGCCTTCCAACCTAAGCCACCTTATGCTTCTTGGAGAGGCAGCACAGGACATCCAAGCACCCTAGACTGACTTCCTCAGAAAAAAAATCAGTCTAGCAGTGATGCAAGGTTATAGAAGCACAAAAGCAATCTTGCACAAAGCATATCCCTGTGCCTCCTCACCTAGGCTGCATTGCTTGGCTCCTGTCTGCCACAAAGTCAGAAAATGGCAACACAAACAGCCACTTTCCATCTCTCTAGCAGCACCAGCTAGGACCCACACTAGAGTTAACAAACTGCCAATTTCATGTAGGTATCATTTTAGCAGCATCTGTCCACAGAAGTTCATAAAAAAATGTTAGAATTAGCCTAAAAATTATTCTGCCTCGAGTATATTTCCTTGCTTCAGCTCCTGCAATATTTCAGCAGCTGTAGGCTCCCCCCTATTGAATATCAGTGCAATGCTATTAGGTTTCACCATAGGCTGGTTCTACAGATGTACCTGCAGAGTTTCAACCCCTCATGTGAGGAATTAATTTATTTAATGTCTTTTGCAAATTTCTTCCAAATCTTTTTGCTGTACCTTACTATGGTTTGACACACATCTTGTGGAACTGTATTCTCTTTTGTACCTTCCTTACCTGGAATTACTTCCACATATTCATTAGGTCTTTTTATTT
>VWYK01055559.1:26264-51646 GCA_013399775.1 Semnornis frantzii
TTTTTCTCCTTGCTTAACTTATTTTTCAATTTATGTCCAAGTTGAATCTGACTAGCTTTAAATGCCCAGGACTTAGCTTTTGTAAACTCTCTTTGGCAAAGGAAAGAGCTCTGAATCATCACCTAGCTTTGCTCAGATACATACTTAAAAAATGGAGGTCAAGTGACCTTTAGTCTTCTTTTTTTCTGTGCAGATCAAGTTGTGATGCTCTCCTGCTGTTGCACTGAGGAAAAAAAAAGAAGCAGCAGCTGCAAGGAACGAGAGTAGAATCAAACTGGGAGTGAAGATGATGCCAATGTTGATTATCTCTTGCTTCCCTGAGGCAACTACTGTCCTAGTGTCCCATGATCCTGTGAGATGTGGAACACAACCAACCCCTCCAGCCACTTCTGTAAGTCCTCCAGGTACCAAAGCCAAAAACAACATCATGGGTGTGTCAGCTCCATTAGCGATGATTCAAACTGTCACACAATAGACACTTTTTGCATGGCTCAGCAAAAGATAATTTGAAGACTTAAATGAAAGGCATGGACATCTTTGTATTACTGTTAACTATTTGCCTATTAATAATTGCTTGGGTGATTCCATCAGTGAATGTAACATTAGAAAAAGAAAAAAAAAACATGCAAACAGAAACCAACTGAACGAGGACAGGTTAAGACCTCTTCTTTACAATGAAACATAATTTTGGCAAAACATCTGCAAAACAGACACACTCCTGCACTCAAGGAAGCTAGAAAGGAACCTGGCAACTTAACAGAGCAGATCCTGGATATAAAAACAAACACAGCATCTCATTTCCCCCAATCCTACAGCACGTGCATCATGTGTACATGTGAACAGGACATCTCCGCTCCACAGTTCATCAACTGAATAGAGAAGGCATCCTTCAGCTGCTGAAGAAACACACAAGACCATCAGTAGTAGCTTTTTTTGAGTCACAAATACACTCCTATGCCTCTTTCTTTGGGCTCTGAAAGGAGACTACTGTGCAGTCTGCCTCTGTCACTGACCACCATGCAGGTGGCTCAATAAGACCTCAGTAATAAAGGTCAAAGAGCAGTTCTGGAGGGTCTGATTGATGACGAAGACTTTGGCTTACGATTTCAGATTGCAGTTGGACAACAAAGCACAGTGATTTCAGCAGCAGTTCTCTACCAGACACAGCATCACCAAGAGCTGATTCCAGGAAGCAACCTGTCAAAGTCACTAAGGCTTTTCTCCAAAGGACTAAATAGGAGCTGCAAGACTGATCCAAGGGGCAAAAAAGGAAGACAAACATAAATGAAGTAGGAATTGATGACTACAAAATGTGTTGATTTGAGGGAAAAAAGGATAAAAGAGTGGCAGAATGTGTTTGGAAGTAGAAGCAAAAATGACAGAAACACCACAGGAAAGAAATGTAAGGATGTTAAAAATAAAGAGTGTATTTCCTCTTCTGTCACTCATGCTACAGCAACCAGCAAATCAAAGCAGATAAAATGTCAAGGAAGTTCTGCACTGGTTTCTTTCTTTGATTTGTTGGAGTTTTGGGGTTTTTTTAGAAAATAGCCATCCTCAAATAAACCCAAATGAAGTCTGCTATTGCTCTTCATCAGCAGGAGAGCAGGCTGCAAGATTGGGAGCTTGTTGTGATGTTATTTCCCTGCAACGCCGGTGGTCTTTCTAAACTCTTTGTGCAAGCCAGACCAGCAGAAGAGAGGCTGGGAAGAATTAATACCATTATGATAGTAAGAGTCCAGAGCATTATTAGCTACACCTAAAGAAATTGATCACATTCCCAAGTTCCACTGAAATACAGGAGTAATTCATGGCAATGTGTAGGGTCACTTTGAACAAAAGCCACCAGTCACCATGGACCTGTTGTTGCTCCCCAAAACTTTATACTGGGCAAACAAACAACATCTAAGAACATGAAGTTTAGCTAAGCAAAGCAACATCACTAAGGCTTCTGAAAACCAATTTTAAGACCAACATCTGATTTACAGAGACAGCCTTTTCTCCCTGGTGGTGACAGAACCAGAGGAAATGGATGCAAGCTGTGCTCTGGGAGGTTTAGGCTGGACCTCAGGAAATATTTTTTCACTGAGAAAATTCTCAGACATTGGAATGGTCTGCCCAAGGAGATGGTGGAGTCACCATCCCTGTAGCTGTTTAAATGGTTCTTAGGGACATGGTTTAGTAGTGACCTTGCAGTGATGAGTTGAAGGTTCCACTGGATGATCTTGAAGGTCTCTTCCAACCAAAGGTACTCTGTGATTCTGTGAGATATTACATTTGTTCATTAATTACTCATTCATGAAAGCTTAATTCTCCTTGACTTCAGCCTATGCAATTCCCACTAACAGTCATGGAGAGCTATGAGCATATATAGAGAACAGGCAGCACTGTTACTGTAAATAAAATGTTGATGCATATGTTCAGCTTTCTAATAGTCCCTCCCACAAGATACTAAGTTCTATGAAATTCTTTAATTGCCTCTATTTGTTCTTGGATATATGACAGATTCTAAGGGCTGTAAAAACATAAAATGAAGGAAATTAAATTCTTGAGCATAAACCATGTGTGCCAAGCTTGTAAGAATGATATAAAAGACAACCACTGTACACCAGTGCCTTACAATATCACCATAACTTTGGGTCTGTCATTTGCTTTCTAAGTGTCTCTGTCTTTCCAGGAGCCCACGCAGGTTGTGCTGAAGCAGCGCTGCTTATCTTCTTATGGGTGCTGTGTGACTCTAAACCTGTCATTTTATCCCCATTAAAATGCACCATCAGAAAGATTTATTTTCACACTCAGCACTCCTAGGCCTAAAATGATGTGCAGTGAAATGCAGACGTGCCTTGTTGTTTCTGCATGCACCAATGTCCTAGAACAAAGATGAAAGAATACTGAGATTACCTCTCCAATTCCCAGCACCCTGAACTGTAACTTCCTTCTCTGCATTGCACAGCTTTATGTTTTAGGCAGATGATATTCTGCCCTTTCTATTTCAATTCATGCAAACTGCATATTTTCCCAAGACTTATCTTCAGGTCCTAGACAAAGATTTGATAAAATGTCAGTAATCTCAGTTTATTAATTATTCACAGGTACAAGAAAGCCAGGAAGGGACTTTTTGACAAGAGCTTGTAGTGACAGGATGAGAGGAAACAGTTTTAAGTTTGAGGAGGGCAGATTTAGATGAGATTAGGAAGAAATTCTTTACAGTGAGGGTGGTGAGGCACTGGCACAGGCCTCCCAGAGAGGTTGGGCATGACAGAAGCAGAGAGTATGATCTTTGATCATATTCTGTGCTTCTGTCGTCCACAGCCTCTCCGGAGGTGTTCAGGACCAGGCTGGATGAGGTCTTGAGCAACGTGCTCTGGTGGGAGATGTCCCTGCCTATGGCAGGGGATTTGCTCTTTAAGGTCCCTTCCAACCTAAACCATTTCATGAATCTATGAAAATCCATTTAAGTGATTACTGATAGAAACTTAGAATCTGACATTTCTCTCATTCAAGCAGCAGTTCAAAATCAAACACCGGCTCATTAGCAGTAACTACCAAAATTCACCTCATGTCCATTTTTTCAAAGGCTATTTAGAGGATGTTTCATATTTGCTTTTCCTACCTGTTCCAGAAAGCATCAGTAATTGACCCAGATGTGGAGTTAGATCACTCATAATCCTACCAGCAAGCTTTCACACATTTTTTCTGCTCTTGTTAATCTACATCACATCCCAATCACAATGTATTAGCACTAAAATCTAGATAACACTGGATTATTTTCTGCCCAACAAGCAAAAGCACTCTAAAGTTCTCTCTGAATCCATGCCTGTTCTGTAGCCACACTGCTGATCATTTTTTATGTCTGTGGAAAGGTTCTGTCCATCCAGTGTATGGAGACTCCAGACAACCACCATGCAACAGAAAATAGTGCACTCCAGTGCCCTATCAGCTGAACAACATTGTGGAATCTAAAGCTACTTGCTCCAAAGAAGACAGCTTCTAAAAAAAAGTAAAATTAGATTAAATTTAAAAAGGAGATTAAGCAGCAAATGCAGAAAGCTGACACAGGAATCCTCTGGTCTTGCCTCTATGTCAGCACTGCCAGAGAAATGGCTTCACTTTGGACCCCTCGCTACAAGAAAGACATCGAGATGCTGAAGCGTGTGAGAAGAAGGGCAATGAAGCTGCTGAAGGCTCTAGGGAACAAGTCTTATGAGGAGACACTCAGGGAATTGGAGTTGCTTAGTCTGAAGAAAAGGAGGCTGAGAGGAGACCTCATTACTCTCTACAACTCCCTGAAAGGAAACTGGAGCAGGATGGGGGAGTAGTCTCTTCTTCCATGCAACATACAATGAGAGGTAATGGCCTCGAGTTTTGTCATGGGAGGTTTATGTAGGTTGGTCAAGTGGTCAAGCTCTGGAACAAGCTGCCTAGGGAAGTGGTGGAGTCACCATCCATGGAGGTGTTCAAAGAACATGTAGATGTGGCACTAAGGTACATGGCTTAATGGTGGACTTGGTGGGGCTGAGTTAACAGCTGGACTCAATGATCTCGGAGGCCTTTTCCAACCTTAATGATTCTATGATTCCATGACTTGCAACTGCCATGTCAGGAACATGAATGAACAATATTTGTGCAGCCACTGGAAGTGAGACTAACCACCAGCACGGGACAGATTCAGTGGGAAGCTCTATTTTCACCATTTTCCTCAAAAAGATTTGGGCTCTTTGGAAATTCACTGGGTTTTGCTTCTTTTAAACACAAAAGAAAAAGCAAATCTCTTAGAATTCTTGGCTAACAAGAAACCACTGAATTCAGACAACTTCAAACACACTTTTCCAGTAATCACCTGTCTCAAAGTAGGCATTGCAGTCTACTAATTTAGATACATACACAGAAGGTTACTCTGAGCATGTCCTCCCATCACCGTGTCTTCTCCACTGGCTTGTCTAATCCTTTCTTTGTCAGATGGTTAGTATTAGACTCCAGTCCCACAGGATATGGGACCACCTTTGAGCTTTTCAGTCGGTGCTTACAGCACAGAAAATGCACTAGAAATTATAACCAAATTTTTATTAAAATCATCTTCTCTACTCTAAACCACCTCATACTACAAAGATACTACAAATATTGAAGTTCAGCATAGAATCATAGAATGGTAAGGTTGGGAGGGACCTCAAAGATCATGCAGTTCCAACCCCCTGCCACGGGCAGGGACACCTCCCACTAGCACAGGTCACTCAAGGCCTCCTCCAACCTGGCCTTGAACACCTCCAGGGAAGGAGCAGCCACAGCCTCCCTGGGCAACCTGTGCCAGTGTCTCACCACCCTCACTGCAAACAACTTCCTCCTAACATCCACTTTCAATTTCCCCTCTGCCGGTTTAAACCCATTGCCCCTTGTCCTGTCATTGCAAGACCTTGTACATAGGTCCTCCCCAGCCTGCCTGTAGGTCCCCTTCAGATCCTGGAAGGTTACTCTAAGGTCTCCTGGAAGCCTTCTCTTCTGCAGGTTGCAGAGCCCCAACTCTCTCAGTCTGTCCTCAGAGCAGAGCTGCTGCAGCCCTCTCAGCATCTTCGTGGCTTCCTCTGGACCTGCTCCAACACTTCCATGTCCTTCCTGTGCTGGGGGCTCCAGAACTGCACACAGGACTCCACATGGGGTCTGAGGAGAGCAGAGCAAAGGGGCAGAATCCCCTCCCTTGCCCTGTTGCCCATACTGCTCTTGATGCAGCCCAGGACTCGGTTGGCCAGCATCAGACAAATGATATGTGAGAAGCTCCCTGCTCTGCTCTCTAGTCTTTCTCCTCTCCACTCTGCATGGGTTTTTTTTCTGGATCACAATTGGTGAGGCACAGCAGATCTCCCTGAGCTGCCCTGCTCACTGCAGTTGGGAAACAGCCCCGTGACTCCTTGGTGGCCTGTCAGAGAGCTCACCCAGCGACTGAGGTCTCACTGCCAGTCCTCCAGACAGGCTGCTGAGGCCAGGAGGGCAGACCACACAGGCTGCTGCCAGCACTGCCACAGCAAACGTCGCCACTCTTGCAACACACCAGATTCCCATGCTGGTGTAAATAGTCCCTTTTCATCCTTAGACCCTACCTCAGCAAAACATTAATACATGAAGAAGTGCTCACTCACACACACTGCTGTGCTGCAAAGTAACACACTAAACATTTGTTCAGTCAGAGGTTTACTTAGAAGCAGGTTAAAGTTTCAAGCATTTTAATTTTTTTTTATGGAAAGACTAGAAAATATCACAGGGAAAAAAAAGAATCCATTAAAATTCACACAAAGACCTTTTCGGCCAACCAGAATCCTGCAATAATTATTTCCATACTGATTGGAAGTACTTCACTGGATCTTGGGAACTGGTGTGAGTGCACAGTTGGTGTGGTAAGTTTGTCCACCTAAACCAAGCTTTAATTTGAGAAAGCTGTGGCCTTTAGCATGAATGCTCTACAAAACCCTGGTTATTTTTGCAGCCTCCAAATAAATTAGCTCTTTGTCTGTCCCAAGTACTCCTTGAACATCTTGGGTGAGCTGAAAGCAAGCCTCTTAATTGTTTTTTTCTTATTCCTGGCATTTCTAAGAGGAGACAAAAATCAAAATACTTATGTTACTTAACAGTTTACAGTTTTACTTATAGACTTGAAAGGATCTTGTATTTCCTACATGAGCTCTTTCATTCTTATGTATTTGTCCTATCATACACCACACATCATTTCATGGCTACAACAGCACATGGAATCCACAAATATCATAAACCATTGCTCTTTGTCTGCAAGCTGATGTGTGCCAACTACAGTGCATAAGATAATGAAACACTTCACATATTATTGGCCAAGTATATGAGCTGTTAAATATGGGACCTCACAGTCTTACAGCCAAACACCTGGCAAAGTTCAAATGAATTCCACAGGTTTGGTAAAAGCTCATTTTTCATCACTTATTATGTGTCTACTCAGAGGCATTTTGGTTGTATAAAAGTCAAATATTTATAGTCTAGTGCCTGGGGAGGAGCATCTTTCCCATCAGCCTCCCTCAGTGAAAAGCAACCCAGAAAGCATCCCTTAACATTCTGCCAAAATAAGCCTCCCTTGGAGGCTGAAAAGATTTGGCAGGAACAGCATCCCACAATCAGCATTTTCTCTCCTGTTTTTGCCCAGTCACTGAACTCAACTTGGATCAGCAGAACATCATGAAAAAGGTCTTTCTAAACACCTTCTGTAAAGGCAAAACAGGAAGCTCTGTCATCAGTGAACCTGCTCATTGTTTCCTCTCTTTAGCCTGAAAAGTTCAGACAGCCTGGATGAGTCACAGAGAACTTACAGATGCCTTCTGGGCTGTTCAGGAAAATACATCCCAAATTCCAAAAATCTTGAAGCCTAACCATCTGTATAAGCACCTCTTCAATAAGGCTATTTCTGCAACTTCAGAATGAACATTATAAGGCTCCTTCCTTCAGATGTATGGACAGCCTGCTCTGCAGGATCGTGTGGTTTGAAATTCCCAGTTGACTTCAGAGCCTGGTGAGTGCTCAACATAGCTTTTATTTGCCACATACATAGTATGTGAAGAACATTCTTTTCCCAAACCAAACCTTTCCAAGGGTAGGGAATATTTTTCCGCATAAGTATGCTCACTGATAGCCTGCTGCCACCTTGAAAGCAACGCACATGACCATGCTGACAGAAAAAACTTCTCAGAGATCTCACCTCATCTGCCATTACAGTTGCTTGTAATGCTGTCCTGGGAATTCTCTCCTCATAGTTTTATGGGTTTAAGGTGTAACCTTGCACAGCATAACACATCCTGTCAAACGTAATATCACAAAGTCTCTCAGAGATGGGACGCTAATGGGGACAGATGATTAGAAGAACTGAAGGGATCCACAGTGATCCAATGATCTCAATGGTCCTGTCTAATGTACTTGAGCTCTGTAAGAAGATAACATCCAGCACACTGCTCTGGGTTATTTAAAAACCTAGTAGGAGACCGAAAACCTATAGCTGAGAAGGATCCATTCCAAAAGTAGGAAAGACAAGCAAGGATAAAGGCATTCAGAACCTCCTGCATCCAGGACATTGGTTAAGACATGCGAAAACCAAAGTTATTCTCATCTGACAGCTGCTCAATAGTCCACACAACATGAAATGGTGGTTTCAGTGCAGTTGGTAGACAGATGTTCGCATGGAACTGTGGCAAGTTCAGCAGACAAGCCAAACAGCTCTGCTAGGTTAACACACCAGAGATAGCAGAACATCCAAGTTCAATACTGCTCACCCCGACTTGCCATTCCTGGGGTCAGTCCAGGTCACAACCAAGAATTCATGCAGGAAGTGCTTCCACTGCTCCTTTTGCACATACAGGAGTCCAGACAATACAGTATTTCATGCAGACACTAAATTAGCAATTGCAAGCAAATTTTTAAGTAATACAAATCTCTCTTTAAAAATGACAGTGACCATTGCCTACATTCCACCAGCCCTGAACAATATTCTGCTGCAGGCTGTCACTGAAATGTAAATAGTCCCAAAGTCTTGGTGGCCTTGGCCTCCTCAGAAGTCAGTCAGTCACAAAGTATGGACTGCCTGCTCTTGACTTTTTCTCCCGTGAATGCACAAAGGCTGTCAGAGCACAGGGCTGGGTTCTTCAGGTGACCTTGCTCCCCAAACCCATACACACAGCGACAGCACCCATTCTTTTAGGGAGAACACTCTTAAGAAGGAAAGCGAAGCGCACAAGGTTCAAAAGGGTGACACAGGCAACTGCTACTGAAATCCAACATCCAAACTACTTGCTCCAATCCACTTCGGCGCTGCCTGTTGTCCATCTGTCTAAAAAATGTCTTTACTGAAGGAGTGGTCAGGGTCTAACCAGGTTGGCCAGAGGGATTCTGGGGGCTCCGTCTCTGGAGGCATTCAAAACTTGCCTGCCCGCGTTTCTGTGTGAGGTACGCTAGGTGGCCCTGCTCTGGTTAGGGGCTGGCCCGGATGATCAGAGGTTCCCTCCACACCCCACCATGCTGTCAATTCTGTGGCTCCGTGATGTTGCCCTCTCCGGAAGGCGCCGCGGAGCAGCGCAGCAAGGCGACAGCGCCAGAGCCCGTCTCGGCACAAGCGGCTGGATGAGTGCTGCCGGTCCGGCCGCGCAGCGGGGTGCGAGAGAGGCACCAGCCGACCCGCCGCCACCGGCGCCGCTAAGCCGTTGGGCAGGGCGGCATCTAGTGGCCGCTGCCGCCGGCACCGGGCGGGGACACGCCGCGGCAGGGGACGGGGCCGAGGCGCCGAGCGGGGCGACAGCGGGGGGAGCAGGTGGCGCCTTCCTGCCCCGTCGGCTGCTGTCGCTCGGTGGTCTCCCGTCTGCCCCGGGTGCGATCTGGCGCCTTTCTAGTCGTAACTCACCACAAAGCCTAACTTCAGCCTTTGGAGCCAGAGCGACGCAGGTACGAACGTGGTGCTGCGCCAGATGCCTTCTCCAGGCTGTGACCCGAAGTGCTGCTGCCCGCCTGACCGTCCTCACAAGCACCTCTGCAATCGTCACTTCATGCTGGGGATCTTTTCTGTTCCTGCGAAGTCGATCAAACATTACAGAAAATGCGAAAGGCAATGGCAGCTCTTTTGCACAACTGCCAGAAACTTCTGGGTCAACAGGTACATGGAGGCTTCTTCCAGAAGAGAGAACTGGGGGAATCATCGAATCATTTTAGTTAGGAAAGACCTTTCAGATCATCGAGTTCAACTGTCAACCCAACACCACCGGGGCCACTGAACCATGCCCCAGAGTGCCATGTCTACACACTTTTTGCACACCTCCAGGGATGGTGACTCTACCACCTACTTGGACACCCTACTCCAATGAGTGGCCACTCTTCCCATGAAGATTTATTTGCTAATATCCAACCTAAAACTCCCCTGGTCCAACTTGGGGCCATTTCCTCTCCTCCCGTCACTTGTTCCTTGGGAGCAGAGGCCAACACCCACCTGGCTATGAACGCCTTTCAAGACAGTTGCAGAGCGCGGGTGTGTAACCCAGCTCGCAGCTCCGGGTTGGAAGGCTGCACCAGGAAGGAAACGGTGCACACGCCAAGGAGAGGGGCGGCTGCGAAACGCAGGCTGGAGCTCCGACCAGATGGAGGATCTGAAATCCATGCTCTAGAGAAGAAACGGCACGTAACACTTAACGACATCACATGGTCACGACCCAAGTTTGAAACCTCTTCTGAAGGAACATCGTCTCTACTAATCCAATTCCCACTATGAGCACACCAGGGCAGTGGTTCAAGGATGACTGCGAGGGCAGGCTGCCATTTCCTGACTCACCATCCCCACTTCCTGCAGCTCGGTCTTTCAAGTCTTCCTCCCGTTACCAGTTCCTGAAGTGAACCCTCTTATCGTGTGATGAAGTCACAGGCCCCCACAGACTCTGTCTATACACACTCTGTCTCCTCCAGGTTTTTGTCTGGAAATTCGTTGCTCATGCTGTTCATATTAACATTTTTCTCACCGAGATCCAAGTACAATTATTCACAAAATGAATCAGGTCTGCCAGTATCTGCGTGGATTGTGAGAGCTGATTCAATTATTGTGTACCTGTGGATGCTGTAAAAAGGCTTCCTATTAGGTTCAACTCATAAAAACTTGAAAACTCACCTTATGGCGCTCTGCTTGTCAAAAGTGCGAGTAGAATGAACAAGAAATATTTCGTAATAAACCCCTCCCATTAACAATGAGTCGATTGGAGATAAGGATGCTACTCCCAAATGATAAAAAACTATTCCTCACTAGGTCTCTTGGTGACACAGAGGATGCTTTACTTGCCTCCTCCAATTAAAAAAAAAACACAGAAGAAACCTAAACTTGAACATATATCAAGATGTTGCACAGTAAGAGGTCACAATCTTTTCCCTATAATCTTAACCAATTAGCTCTGTCTAGGGGCAAACCTAATTAACAACTTCAAACAGCATTTAGCAAAATGCTGGCTCTAATCTTAAAATAAATAAATCACTAGGGAAAACGGCTCATAGTCCCCCTGATCTGCTGTGTTTAGTTCTGCAGAGACCGTTCACACAGCTCTACTCAAGTTCTCCCAAGTGTACAAACCTTAATGAAATAGGTGAAATTCACTTAGGTGACATCTCACCCTGCTGGGGCTGTGAGCTTGCCCTGGGTAGCCTCAGTAGGTGTGTTCTGAACCCACTCAGTCGGGACCTGCGCAGTAATTAGCAAGCAAACAGGCAGCAAAGGCAGCCCTTCTGACCATGCCTGCAGTGCCAGACAATGGAAATCTGGTTGAAAGAAATCTGGTTGAAAAGTAAAAGTTCAAAGCTTGGCACAAGACAGGAAAATTAGTTTGCAACAATTAAAAACAAGGAGAGATCAAAAGTGGTGCATTTTTCTATGCCAGTGCCCAGGCTCTGCAAATAAAAGAATTCTCATGCAAATCAATGAGGAAAAGGCAATCGGGAGCAAGGATGGAGCAACAGTGGCCTGAAAAAATATAAAAAAAAATAAAAGAAAGCAGAAATAGGAGAGGGAAAAACCACCGTGAAATTCACTGTGGAAAAATACTGTTAACACAACTGCACTGCAACTAAAACATCACTAACAGGAACTAAAAAGATGCTGTACGAGAGAGAAAAACAGCAAATGCTCACAGTGGCCACAAATTAACTGCGAACTGATGGAGCATTAAGGCATCTGGCCTGCAGCACCCAGCCATAGCGTTAGCTCCCTGCTCCACAGACCTGTCTTAGCAATATCCCAACTCTATGCCATGGGAAACCTTAGAAAGTACCAAACCTACACAATACTTTGGTGTCGCAGGAAGGAAATGCAGGTGCAGGGACCAGAAGAGCCCTACAGAGCCCTTTGCCCCAGCCTCCATCTATGCCAGTAGCTTGCTTTCCAGGGCAAGTGCCTTACTGTAAATGGAGGTCCAGCCACTGCTCTGCTTTGTCCTCAGGTGCTCTCTGAACTACTCTTCTGGCTCTCGCTGCTGAAGTCACCCCACTGGAGATCTTCCTAGTGGTGCTTGCAACCTTATTTTCCATGCCCCCTGGTGGAAGCACCCCATTTTCCACATTTGCTGTGGATCTCTATTTTCTTTGGCCTTCCATCTCTGTTGCCACCAACACACAATCAGTTTAGTTCTTTCTGGCACAGGGAAGCAACAAAGCAAAGCAGGGAATAATAGATAGGAAATGAGAGGCTGTGGCCTGTGAGAGGGTTCCATGTTGGGCAGACATGAAAACAACAGCAGACAAATAAAAAATCAATGAACCCATACCAGAGAAATTACCAAGCACTACATGAGAAACAAGACACAGAGGTACAAGGCTCTGCTTGTCCTAAGCCAGAGAGGCTGTTTGACAAGTGAGTTTATCATTCTGTGTCCTGCCAACCTCCTATTACAGCATCCAACAACCATCAGCCCACCCAAGTCCTACTGTCAAAAGAGCTGTATGTTCTCACTGACAAATGTAAAGAGTTGTGGAAAAATATGTCCAAAGCCCAAAGCCTCACACACAGCACCTTACGGGCTTTTCACTGTTATAAAACCACCCTGAGTCATTTCCACAATCATGGCCAGACCCTAATGAATAATTTCTCTAAACAATGTTGTGGATATTTCTGTTAACATGTTGAGAGCATAATTTTAATTTCTTTGCTTGGAGTTACTCTGTGCTAATAAGCATTATGTTCCTTTCAAGAGACAGCAGAGAACAATGCGGCTGTGCTCAGTCAGGGGGCATCTTCTGGAAGGAGGAGGAAATTGTGCTTTTCCAAGAGCAGTTGAGCAACTTTTCAGGGAAAAAGGTTCCTGGAGCACTGAATAAGTCGGACAGTGTGAAGAAATGCACAAGGAGAAGGAGCCTGTGGCACAAGTAGAGACAGGAGAGCTCAGAGGAGACATACAGAACCAAGGGCCCAAGCTACTGCAAATACTCCTCCCAGGACACTGAAATTGGACTGTGAAGTCTTCCTCACCGTGCAGGAAGCTACTGAAAAATGCTGGCTGAGCAAAAGACCAGAACATAAGGACACACTGAGAAGGCAAAAATGGGTGAAATGCCTCTGTCTTCCATTCATATACAAAAAGGGTGGTTACAGCAACACCACGGCAAGAAGCCAGGAGACTTCGCATCTACAGAGTTCTTTGCAAATACAAACAGCACAAAAATGATCCATTATTTTCTGTAAGAAAATAAACCAAGCAGAAACTGGTAGTTCCTCACAGTTCCTCTGGTGGCACGGAATGAGGATTTGCCTCAGCAATAGAACATAATCTACAATCTCAGGGAAGCAAGATCTGCCCATTTAATGAGATACTCTGAGTTAATCAAGCGTTTCATCGCTTTGGCCCCTCAGAAGTGTGCTAGGCATTGACTGCCCTCACGTAGTGTAAGTTTTTCTGGTTTGTGCAGTACCTCAAGTAAGCAGCAGTAACTCTTCATGTGTTTGAACTCAGATGCTGGCATTCCCATGCCACACCATGTTAAAGGCTCAGACAACTCTGCTGATCACATATTTCCTCTTACTTTAACAGGCCTTTCAGGAATGAACAAGCATTCCCTTGTATACTATTATGGTTCCCATCTCTTGATGGTCACACTTAATTAGCCACTAGTTTAGTAGAGAGTTGGTTACACTTAATTTCGTTAAGTGATTTCATGATCACCAGAGGTACACTGACAGCTCTGTTAGTGAAGCTATGTGAGAAGGGGCAGCAGAGACAACAGTAACATTTTGCAGCACTTCCCTATCGCTCCTTTTCCAGGCACTACTCTTGCAGAATTACATTTCCATTCCTCTTCAGCTTTTTGGCTCAAGGCTATCTCAGCCTTGATGTCAGATAGTCTATATCCAATTACTAGAACCTTTGGCAATGGTGGTCCCTGCACCCTTAAAGTCATCATTTTTATATAAAATAGGTACTAGGAATTTATTCATCTGTCTGCCCTCCTTCAAGCTTTTCTATTCATGGTCAGCAAATAAATGTGATTAAAGTGCAATGTGCCATTTAGAAAAGCAAGGAAGAATCAAACAAGAAAAGGTTAAAAGGTTCTACAGCATGATAAACCAGTTAAAAACGTCAGATAATTAACTCTAAGGTATGTAAGTATCACATGACAGGAAAAGCACCACCAATGTTACACTCATTAGCATAAGCACAAAGACATCACAGGACACCTATAAAACCATACATTAAAGCTGCCCACCACAAAAACCTTCTCACAACAGTTTCTGCTCATTCACAGGGATATGCATGCACAGGTGGTTTAATGTTTCTACTGTGAAACCATTTTTCCTCTAATTGAATGGGGGGATGTTAGCATGGCTGCAGTTCAAACCTGGATCTGAGGTTCAGTCTGCATGTGTTTTTGAGCTGTACTGCAGTTTGAGAGAGCAAGAAGTGTTAGGCAAATGCCATCATGAAGGAAGCTGAGCATAGCACAAACCTAAAATCATGCCAGTAACTTGAATTTTGCTGTCAAGTCCTTTCTCGCAGAGATTTCTGTTCAGGGATTGTGAAGATTCATATGCAAACTATATTTCCTATCAAAATAGCATTTTTGCTCTGCCTACCTCAGTCTTCAGTGTAAATTACACAAAGCAATAGCAGAACGTTTACCATTCAGTATAAGCAGACATCTTGTACCAGGTGATGTCTACCTGCTACTGCCATTCCTTAGAGCTTTATACACAGATCATGAGAATCATGGATTAATGGAAAGCTTCCTGCAGATTCTATCTTTTTTTCTCACTGGCCTGTATGTATTGTGCTGTTATGGCTACTGATGAGATGGATTCATCGATTCATAGAATGGTTTAGATCATCCAGTTCCAACACCCTGCCATGCGCAGGGACACCTCCCACTAGAACAGGTTGCTCAGGGTCTCAACCAGTCTGGCCTTGAACACCTCCAGGGAGGGGGCATCCACAACCTCCATGGGCAACCTGTGCCAGTGTCTCAGCACCCTCACTGTAAAAAATTTCTTCCTGATATCCAGTCTAAATCTCCTCTCAAGTTTAAATCCATTCCCTTTCATCCTTGTGAGAAGCCACTTCCAGGCTTTCTTGTAGGCTCTTTTCTGCTACTGGAAGGCCACCCTTTGTTGTTGTGGTTCAGAAAGTAAGGGAGCCATTTGTTTCTGTTAAGTCCTGGGAGGAATTCTGTTTTGTGTGTCATCACAAACACATATATCATAAAAAAAAAAAATACTCATCTAGCAATGGAACTGGATGATAATCATGCATGCAAAAATGTGGCATGCCATCCCCTACCCAGCTCACAACACAGGAATGAACAGTTCCACTTAAATCATGTGAACTTTTCCTTAGTAGTTACACTTGTTCCTGACTACACAGCTTTGTACAAATGGCCTGCACAAAATACTCTTCCAGTTTATAGTCCTATAGCATCTTTCACATGTACTCTTCACAATAACTATGGTGGAACTGTATCACTGTTCCAGCTCTAAAAGGCAGAGTAAATGACAAGCCAAGCATTTAAGTGACCTGTTCAAAGTTGCATAATGAGTTACAGATAGCCTGGCTGCATCCAGCCCTCCTGCTCTGCAAAGTACACCCTGACTGCAGTTTGTACTGACTTATCTAGCCACAGATGCTGTAAGCAAAAAGAAATTGCATTACTCGGGTCTTAGAAGGGTGATACTTTGTGTACTCAGTAAATCAGGGGAAAGGAAATCAGCAATGGGCTTGGAACCAAAACTGCAAATTCACAAGAAGGTTATTCACATTTGGTTATCAAGAGAAGAGGAGGCTCTCACTGTCTTCAGGGGAAGTCTCCAGGCATTTCTAGATTAGATCTCTTGTTCTGGTAGCACACAAACCCTAACTCCTTCAAGAAAAAGCTCTGCATTTTTCAGGTAGGTGAGGCATAGCTGTAAAGTGCCAATGACCTGACTAGTGTACTTGTGAATAACAGATTACTAACGGCAACAGGCTCTGAATAAACATCCCTCTCCACACCTTTTGGGTGGATAATGTACAAATCCATTGCTCACCCTACAGATAACGTATTTTAACTAAAAGTTCGAAGAGCTTTCCTCATGTACCTCCATGAGTTTGCCAGTTCTCTGCACTGACCAACCACTTAAGTTTTGAAGTTCTCTCTGCTGCTACAAAAGCAACATCATTGATAATAAAGACAAGATCCAGCAGGGAAAACAAGAGAAAATTCCAACAGATCTTTGACTCAAAGCTGCATGTTTCAAACACTAACAATTCACTTCCAGGAGTTTTGGCAAGTTTTTGTAACCAGTAAATTATTACTAGTTTTCTTTGGTATTCATTACAACAGCATCAATAGCAGTGGATTCCTTCATACATGTTTGATTTTAATATCCAAATCTGTGGGAATCCCTCTGGTATTTAACAGAGCAAAATGAAACACCAATTATGAAAAGTCATAGAAGGAAACCTAAAAGTGTCTTTATGGGGAAAAAAAAAAAAAGGAAAATACTTTCATATGAAATTATTAACAATACTTTCCAAGGTTTTAAACATTGTACGACTCCAGAATAATGAAGAATGATTTCATTTGTGCTTAGTTGCTAAATGCTGCTCTGTCCACAAAAACTACTCCCACAATTTATCACATTGCTTCCCAGCATTAACTATTTGCCCTATACCTCACTGCACATGAACTTAACTAAAAATGTTACTCTGTCAGGTGGAAGGAAAGAAAAGAAAGCCTACTCTAGGAGCTGCTGAAATGGACTCAAATATAAGTAACAGAAAAGCTTGTCAAGTTTCTGCCACTGAGAAGTGTGATGGGGATTTACAAAGGGCCCCACAGTCAATGCCTCTCTTACATAAAGGTCTCCCTTTCAGTTCCAATACATGTGGGATGTCAAGAAAGGCCAGTCCCTTGTTCCTTGCAGCTGTCCACCTCTCTCAGTTAAACATGCATTTTTCAATATGAAAATGCTGGTATGGGAACATTCTTCTTCTTAACAGACATACACTCAGAGGTCCTCACAGAAAGGTTTTCACCATCTAACTGCTGCTAATGGTCATGACTTTTTTTTTTCATTGGGAAGCAGAGACAGAGTGTGACAAAAGTATCCTTAACATTCGTCCTTCACAGCCACTATTATGTACATAGTCCATAAACACATAAATTCCTATTTTGTCTCACAAGAATTTAAATGAATGAATTTTGCAACCCACAAACATTTGAGAAGACGTAACTCTGGGCTACAATCCCACACATCCACATACAACAGTTTTTAAGCATCTCTTCTCCAAAAAGGATCAAGTGGGAAAACTCTGATTATGTTTTCCTGAGTAACATAGAATCATAGAATGGTAAGGTTGGAAGGGACCTCAAGGATCATCCAGTTCCAACCCCCTGCCATAGGCAGGGACACCTCCCACTAGCACAGGTCACTCAAGGCCTCCTCCAACCTGGCCTTAAACACCTCCAGGGAGGGAGCAGCCACAACCTCCCTGGGCAACCTGTGCCAGTGTCTCACCACCCTCACTGCAAACAACTTCCTCCTAACATCCACTTTCAATCTCCCCTCTGCCAGTTCAAACTCATTGCCCCTTGTCCTGGCATTACAAGACCTTGTCAATAGACCCTCCCCAGCCTTCCTGTAGCCCCTTTCAGATACTGGAAGGTTACTCTAAGGTCTCCTGGAAGCCTTCTCTTCTCCAGGCTGAAGAGCCCCAAATCTCTTAGCCTGTTCTCAGAGCAGAGTTGCTGCAACCCTCTGAGCATCTTCGTGGCCCAAAAGACGTGAGAAAGCCTAAAGGCACATGTGTGGCCTTGAATCCAGGGGCTACTCACGGCCATCAGGGCTCTGTGCTGCCAGCTGGGACCTCCCCCTCTCCTCCAGAGTGAAAAGCATCAGATCCTTCCTGGTGGTTACCCCAACCACTGTGGTCTGTGGGTCAGCAACGAGGTGGCACAGGCCCAGGGTCCAAGAGATGATGTAGGTGCATTACAGTGAGAAATGAGTTTGGGCTGACATTGCAGATTTGTTTATCTATGGCTCCTGGAAGGCACAGGGAGAACACAAAAGCATGAGTGCACCCCTGACACAGGGGCGAGAAGGAGAAGCGGAGGAAGGAGGTTGGGTAGAAAGAGGTAACAGGCTTGAAGGACAGCAGCCAGTAAGAACATTAGTTCTCTCCTGTTGCCCATCACCAATTACACCTAAAACATCAGGAAATACCATAGTAAAAAAAAACACTTTCTTTTTTTGGTAAACCATCGGGTTCACTCTAAATAAACTATTATGACTGGAATGTACCCAAATCTCACAGGCTTAGAAAAGCAAAGTTGAGCTCCATTGATATGATCTGAGTTTTCAGTTGGAAATAGTCAGTGACCCCAATATTTATTAAGTCTTAAGATTTTTTATAGCTGCTCTCTCATTACACAACCATTTATGACATCCTGTAATATTTTGCAGCAAATGCTTATAAAAGTCAATCCACATAGAAACATAAACTGGAGGAAGAGGGCAAAGAGAACAACCATATTGCTGTGAGGAGAGCCTGCAAACACTAAGCTCTGACCACTGACAACTCTGAGAGCTAGAAATGTTTCTGCACAGGAATGGAGCTAAAGACCATTTTATTGTTAGCCAGGCTGATCTTTATGGCTTGTATCACTGTTCACTAAGGTTTTACTTTTCACATCATTCTGCAGTGTCTTCCTTATGACTCAGCCAGTTCTGACAAACGTGCATTGTGCTTCCCAAGTGTATGGTTTCCCAGAGGAAAAGTGAAACAAAGACATGATCATAGAATCACAGAATCATTTTGGCTGGAAAAGACTTTTAAGATCATAGAGTCCCAACCATTATCTAACTACCAAGTCTGGTGCTAAACCATGTCCCTCAACACCACATCTTTGCTTCATGCTATTTTATCAATGCTATGATATGATAAAATAATATAAGTAAGTCCACAATGTAGAAGGACACATCTCATCTCCCTCTCTCACTTACAGGCCGATCGAAGACATGTGGGAAAAAAAATAAAAGGCAAAAAGGTTTCCTCTTTCTTTATCGCACAGAATTTTGCTGTGGGACTCACTGGCACAGGAAGCCAATACACCTAAGAACTTCACAGTGGACATTTCTGACATATCAGAAACAGATCTTTTACAATTGGCAACAAAAAGTTGTTGGACGAGATGAGCGTGAAACCTAAATGAGTGCTGTATGACCTCTCTGGACTAGGTCTCAGTCGAGCTGTCACACTCATGCCCCATGTTCTGCCTCCATCTCAGTTTCTCCATCTGTTAAAAGACAACTCATAAACCAATTTAGATACTGAAATTGAGAGGGTTGTGTTTCTATAACTTTTCTGTCCTTCTATCTATTCTCAAGGAATTCAGACTAGATAGATCTGAAACTCATCTTTTTTACAGATGAGTAAGCAAGAGCAGATTTTGTACCTTTTTACATCAAACCCGTCTGAATTTGGCTCTCTGGCCACAATTTCCCAGTGTGTCCTCACCTCAGTTTCAATGCTGCAGACTGGAAATTCACTGAGGTAAAAACTACATTTATTTTGTTAATAACATATTTATTTTAGGCCTTATTCAGTATACCAAACAGATTATTGCTTTTGGACCCAGTGTTTTAGTACTGCATTTAGGAAACAAATGTGGCAATGTCATAGTAGGGATTAAAATAAAGAGAAGGGAAAAAAAGGAAAGGGGAAAGAAATACAGCTTTATTTATAAGTTGATGTATAGGCACTGTACAGTAATGGAACCTAAAATCTCCAAAGTGTTGCTTTATATTTGCTTTATAGGACTACGAAAGCCAAATAATGACATTTAAATGATCTATTCCATTAACATTGTATCATTTTGTCAATCTGGAATGTATTTTAATCAAAAGCCCCCTTGAAATGGTCTCCTTTGTTGTATTTTCTTTTTGGCTCACGTTATCAACATCTGTTATGTTTATACAATATGAATTAAAAGTTGGGAATGCTGTTTGTACTCAGCTACTTTTGTTGAGAATGTAAGGTCCCAGGATTGGCAGTGTTTATGTAAATCAGCGAGGCTGACACAGCCATCATAAACAAATGAGGAAATATAACAAACACATTGTTCATGGAGGAAATGTTTGTTTTTAAGAGTTGGCTTCAGCCTTACCAGATTGATGAAGAGTTGCTGATCCTGGGGATCTGTAGCGCAGCGATTCGGCAGCACGGTCAGGCGCGACAGATTGGGCAGCTTCTCCACTCTTATCTGGAAGAGGCAAGAATCTATTTCTCTTTCCTTCTGCACTGCATGTTACAGCCCGAGGTTCAAAGCTTTCCAGTTGGACTATTTTTTAAAGTTTTCTAGCAGAGCTACACTGGCAGATCTTGTCCAAACTCTAGAACTTCTTCTGCCAATAAGGCTTAAATTAGCAATTCAGAATAAAACTCTTCACTTAGAAAAAGATTATTTTTTTCCCCTTAGTGTAACTGTATCTCTGTTAAGACAATGTCAGTTATATTGGCTTAGGAGAGAGGTTTTCCATGCTGTGAAAATTCACACACTAAGTGGTAATTACTTGATAGCACAGAGCAGAAAAATCCAATAAAACTGCTATTAACTGTCAGCTGAGCTCCAGCCCTCTTCCACAGGAGCACCTATTTGTATCCTGGCACCTCATCCCATCCATAATTGCCCTGCTTCTTCCAATACTGTTTTGCCAGATGGATTCCCAAGCTTCAGTAATGTATCTGTTGACTTTCCAGTTGTGCCTGTCTAAATTCCTCAAAACTATGTTACCAGTCTTGCCTTGCTAACACACGATTTCCTTCTGCCACACTTCATGTTTACTGTTCCTAAAAACCCTTTAGTCATCTGTCAAAGGGGAGAATGCTACATGCTTTTCAAGCTTGACAGATTTTATAAACACTCATCATTCAGAGAGGTGCTACCCATACAGAATTAAATATTATAATCATTCTGCTATCCATAGGCTGTTCCAATCTCAACTTCTCTATCTAAGCAAGGAAATTCTTTGCCAGCAGCCTTGCACAATTCCCAGACTCTGAGTGGCATTACAGTTTATGACAGTTGTCCCAGGAAGGTCTTTGGTTGTCCTTTAATTTAAATTGTACCTGACCACCTCTTTAGCTCAATCACATAAGTTACATCATTTCTTGGTTCCTGGAGAGCTCATGTTAAATCACCCAATGTGCAGGCTGATTAAACAATGAAAGAACTGAAAGAGGTTACCTTCTCAGAGGAGAGGGGAGGAGTAAGAGTCATCATCTGTCGCTGATTCAGAGATCTCCTTCTCCAGCAGCATACAGAGCTCTAACCTGGGGCTAGAGAAGAGGACTACATTCACTATAAGTGGTCCTGTGAGCAATAGGGAGTTGGACTCGATGATCCTTTTGGGTCATTTCCATCTTGAGAAGTTCTGTGATTCTAGGGTGGGTTGAGCACATAATCCACCTTCCTAGATTTCAGAAGCAGCATCACAGAGATGTTTTCTGGTGTAGTATTGGCTAATGAGATTAATGGACATCACCTCATCCTACATGTTCTTCTTGACTTGGATCAACCTGCTTGGCAGAACCAGCTCATGTAGTGTCACATGTTCACACCCAAAAGACATTACCAATACTAAGCAAATACAATGATCTGGTTATAAATGCATAGACTTTTCTTCCTTCCCACATCATTCTTAAGTCACATCTACATTAAAACATAAGATCTGCAAACAAGAAAAAAGTATCTTGTCCCATTTTAAATCATCCATGAAACTTTCTGTTAAAGGGACTACACTTGGAGTTCAAGAAGACATTTAATAGTCTTATACTTAGTCATATGAAAAATTTATGTCTTTATCAATTATATCATTTCAAACCTTTCTTTAGCATGTATTTTAAAATATCATTCATATCTTAGTGTTTCCTTGCTTCCCCTCCACACACTCCATCCACAATATCCACCCTCAGCCTTGTAATTTATATTTAGAAAGCAAATACCTTGGGGGATCACCACGAAGATTTTTGTTTTGCAACATACTTAACATTGTGCTAGTCCTGGACTGTGATCACAGCTAGGAGCATCTACAGTAGCACAAAGATGTGCAACACACTGCTAAATGAAGTGCTTGAGGAACGGAGAGGAGAGCAGACACACGATCTCCATTAGGGCATCAAAGAAGTACAAATGAGGTACAAAGTGGCTTTTGTGACTGGAACACCAAGTACAAGCTGGGAACTTTTCAAACATATTTCTGTATCCCAAAATACTGGTTTGCTCAACCCAAAACTTGTTACAGGAACTGACTAGTTTTAACGTCATATCTCCTGGGAAAGATTAGTCTGTTTCAAGGCAGGATTAACACTCTGCAGCAGAAGACTTACACTGTGATGACATGTCTGCCAGATCCAAAAGCTGGTGGTTTGTGCCCTCCCCAGGGACAGGATATGGAAGAACTAGGTTCAAGCCCTTTCTCCACACTCTACTTCATAACAAGCACATTAGTGGCTATGTATGGCATGCCTGAATGTCTCCTGTTGGAGGGGTTCCATGCTAAATAAACAGGGATCTGAACAACCAGGTCCCCCCTGTTCCCACTGCCTGCCCTGACCAGAAGGCTATTTGCCATTTCACTGTTTTCTTTCCAAACACTTTCCACTTCCTTGTTCTGTACTACTTTGTCCTGAATAGAGACTGAAAAACCTGGGGCTGTTTAGCCTGCAGAAGAGAAGCCTGATCTGATCAATGTACACAAATATCTGAGGGGTGGGTGTCAAGTGGCTGGGGCCAAGCTCTTTACACTGGTCAGCAGCAATAAGATAAGGAGCAACAGCTACAAACTGNAAACTGTAAAAAGTAATTATGAAATACCAATGAAAAGGTAACTAATTTCCCGTGTAGCACATTAAAATGTAGTTTTGCATGGCTTGGATCTTTTAGCTAATTCTCCAACTTAAAAAAGAAAGAAAAAATAAAATTAAAAACAAAAAGCAATAAACCATCCTTTGGGAGCATCTAGTTCTGCATTTTAGTTCAGACCTGAACACATGCTTAAAGGAAACTTCCACCTCCCATGAGGTCATTGCAGAGCAGTCTCTTCTCCTGAAACAGTCAGCTCTTTTCACTCTGTAGATCCAGTCTTGAAATCTGGATTTTGTTCATGCAAACATGGCTTTGGTCTCTCATCTGAGGTTCTCAATGGGATCTAAAACTTGGATGCCTGAGGCTGGGATATAGGCATCATCCTTCTACAGGTGAACACCTAAATGTGAATATAACCTGTGAAAAGAAGAAAACAAACAAACCACTTCTGAAGACAACCAGTGGAAAATCTCAGAACATGAGGAGTCCTTAACCTGCCTCTCCTCCTTTAGAGCACAACCCAATTCACAGGCAAGCAAGGAATTCAGGCTCCTTCACAAATCCTGAAACTATTTCTCTCAATTTCGTATCTGGCTGCCTTTGGGTATATAAAACCTCTTTCAGATTACTAAGGAGAGCACAGCACTGCAGCAGAGCTGACTGCTGAGACTCCATTGAGAAAGCACTTCACTCTGGATTCACATTTTCCCTGCTGGCAAAGCCACTGTGGCTTGTTCTAAGCCTCTTGTCACATGCAAGCCAGCATATGGAGAGGTTACATAGACAATTAAAGGACATTGGTTTGAGGACAAGCATGAGAACACCCTAAGAGCAGTATAGGCATGCTACAACAGGCACAATCTATTCCTCCTCTCCTACTTTTGGAGGAGCAAAGGGGAGAAAACACAACATACTCATGATATATTCACTGCAGCAGAGGACATGGAGAAGAAATGAATCCAGTAGTGCCCTGGGAATTACCTTTGGTGCATTAGACACTGCAGGGCCTGCTGAAGAGTCACATTTCATAGCCTTTCACAAGGAGCTCTGTAACTGTTGTGTGTCAGATACAAGTACACAGGCCTACACTCTGCTCCAAGATCATCAAGTACAACTCCAAGAAGTCAGTTTCAAGGGTGATCACTGTGCCAGGAGGAGTTTCAAGACTTTAGTGCTAACACAAACATGTACAAGTCCATACATGCAAAAGCTGTGATCCACCTTGATCTCTTGCCAGACACTGTATGGCCAGGTTCAAAACACTGTTCTGTCCATAGTCCAGACTCGACCGTTTTCTACTTGAACATCATAGGTTGGAATTAAAAAAAAAAAAACAAACCAGCAGCACTCACTATGAGCTGAAAGAGCAGAAACATTTGCTCATCACCAGTGGTTTGCTGGCTGGTTTTGGCAGCTTGCAATCTGTTCGGCACCACTCTTAACTAAACCCAGCAGGGAGTCACCTAACAGGGCTTTGGGAAGTGTGAGAGAAATTTGGCTAGTCACAAAAAAAGAGAAAAGAAAAGAAAAAAAAACCCAGAAAGCACACACAAACACAATGGAGGAAATCATTGGAACGCTTCTGATAAGAATCCAAGCCTATTAAAACCTGCCACATTCCGGAGGGGGGGGAAAACGAGCATACATTATTTCACTTGGACTTCCAGAAGTCAGGCTTCAGAGGTATAACAACATCACTCTTTGATGTTACATACAACATCCTTCCTATCACATCATCAAGCCTTAGAAAGCAGACCAAACATGTTTCTTGCACTATTTTGTGAGGTTTAACAGGAAGTGCTGGGATTCAAACTTGGACTCTGCGATTGTTCGTTTGCTCTTTATTTATTTAAGAAGGAAGAAAACCCTTAAGTGGGGAATCTCATTTCAAAGATACCCTGGCAAGGCATTGCAGCAGTTTCATATGCTCTATCTGTTATTAAAGCATGCATCATGAAGATACACCTAATTAAGATAACACATTATTATCCCAATAACCACATGTCAGATTTGGCATGGAAGTCAGGAATGAAAAGTATCTGACAGTTGATTGTGTCACTCTTCTTGTCAGGATGGCCAATTATCTGAGAAAACTGCAAATTCTAAGTACTGGGGGAGTGACATAAAAGGAGTTGCAGCTCCAACGTAGCTGCAGATGAACAGATTAAAAGGTGATGTCACTGGCAAAAGCATTCAGGGCAGGACTCTCCCAAATTAAGTGGATAAAATAGTGGGACAAGGGGAAGAGAAAGGATTAGACAACCCGAAGCATCATTTTTTGTTTGCTTTCAGAAAGCTTTGTCTTATTTCTCCTGAATTAATCCACCAAAGGTACCTATATTGTTTTCATTCTTGAGCTGATTATATCTGATTGTTTGGTCAATAACCAACTCAGTGAGGATCAGAGACTCACATATTCTGACCAGAATAAAGCAAATCTCCCTTCCGTGTATTAAAAATGTACTGTCTCAGGGTTTCTCTCAGATCTATTTAAAATGCAGTGATGTCAACCACTAATTTTTTGTCAATCACTT
>VWYK01055559.1:51950-66503 GCA_013399775.1 Semnornis frantzii
GAGGTGTTCAAGGCCAGGTTGGAGGAGGCCTTGAGTGGGAGGTGTCCCTGCCTATGGCAGGGGGTTGGAACTAGATGATCCTTGAGGTCCCTTCCAACCTTACCATTCTATGATTCTATGAAGTCTGCAAACTTGCTGTAAGTAAGACTCAGTGTCTTGTACCTTCAACTTTGGCAGCACTCAAAATGAAAGGAATGCTTAGAGGACTTTGCAGGATTCGATCTCTGCTCTCAGCATGTAACTCTTCCCAAACTCTTCTGGTGGACTAAATGAAAGATCATCGGCTTCAAGTGGCATTGTGCCTTTTATTAACTGGGGAAAAAAAGAGCATTCTGCATATAAGGAGCTAGACATTAGATGAAGACTAGACCATCACATACCAGATCTTCCTCTTACATGCAAAGCCTCAGGGTTACAGGGTTGTTTCAGGTTAGGCAACCTAAATCATTGATGTTTACCTAATATTTTGTTCTTGAAACCAGGAATTTTGGCATTTTACCTCCCAGATGATAAAAAGGTCATTATCAAATACTGGACTGAGGTTTTCCAGAGCAAAGATCAAATCCTCTCCATGCCACAACCTTTCAAAGGATGATGAATAAATGTTTAATCTCTGTACTTCAGTTTTTAGATCCATAAAAAGAGGAATTTCTTCCAACTCAGATCTGAGTTTTGAGGTTAATACACATTACTTACGTTGCCAGCTGTCTGGTTTTATGGGCACCAGAGTCAGGGCGAATGAGCAGACAGTAAGTCCACAGCCTCTGAATGAAAATGCAAAGGCAGCTGTTAAATTGCAAATGCAAGCCTAGTATTTCAGACCTACAGAAAGGCTAGATTTAGAAAAGGGCAAAGACTTAGGATGGGATTTGTGTTTCCCTGCCTGTTACTAGGCAGATTTTCAGAGGAACCTACCACACATTTAAACGACAGGACAAGTATGTGATCAGTCTTTCCATTCACACACCAGTTTTCCCCTCTGCCTATATTTGATTTCAACATTTAACAACATTCTGCACTTGCCTAAAAGCCACCCACATGCTGCAGCAAGGCTGCATACGTTTTTAATTTGGCTTTTTGAGTTAGCACACAGCCTCTGCAGCACTCCAGCTTTCCTTCCAAAGGGCTCCGTCACAAAGTCTTGCAGCACCTGCACAGTTACTGGTATGGCCAAACAGCCCCTGCTAATTTTAAAAGTATCACATAATGTTGTTCTTTGGAAGAAAACTCTGGCACTTCAGGAACGGAATAAAACCACTGCCACAGACTCTATAAACCTTCCTCCCTCTGCGTAATTCAAGAGCTGCAGTGCCCCAGCACTCTGACAATACATGGGAGGATCAGAACGTCAGGGGCTTTTGTTCAAAGTGCTGGATTCCATTTATTTTAATAGGCAAGATCACTGTACAGTGTATCATTGAAATGATCTGGATCAGCTTTTCAAAAGCAGGAGTCCAGACAGTAAAAACAAACAGTGTGCTGACAGACTCTACCCTCTAACACGAAAAGCAAGTAATCACAAAAGCACTTTGATATTGCTGTCGGTTCCCCAGTCTGCACACCTAAAAATAGTTTAAGTCTCTAATGCAGCCCCATTCCCCTTTTTTTTTTTCCTTCTCTGCTGCCTGAGCTTAGATACAGCCTTCAGAATGTTGCCAGTGGCATTCCTAGCTTTGATCAAGACCTGGTAGAATCATTGTTGCCTATAGCTTATAGCAAAAGCCATGGGGAAGAGGAAGGGGGAAAGCTGTCTGTGATCCTCCAGTAACAAACAAAACCTCATTTTTATCTCCATATATTGCATGAACTTTGCAGACTTCTCCGTTTGAGTAACTTTTCATTCCTGTGATCTAAACTTAGCAACCTCCCCACAACAGTGCCAGAAGGAAAAGGCTCTCCAAGAAACTGTATCAGTTATTCCAAGAGTGCCAGCAGCAAAGCTGTCGCAATAGTAAGGGAGATATCACTGAGCTCAGTAATTAATTTATGAATTACATATTTTGGGTCACAATTCATCTTTAACTTCCCATTTTTTTCCTTAGGCTCTTGCAGCTCATTGCTTACTGAAGGCAGGGACTTCTCTTGCTAAGAAAAATTAAGGTACTGCCCTATTAAATAAGCTTGCAGGCTCTTTGCCTTGGGAGTAGTGTTTCATTAGTCCCAGTTGGGAGGGCAGATTGGAGCAAAATACCAGAAACCATACCTACAGCCTGACTTATCTAGGCTATGTTGCAATGCTAAATCTCCTGCCCCACAGCACATATCAATGTGCTATGCTGGGTTTTACTGAAGAGCTCAGCGGAAAGCATTTCTGACTCATGGCAGGTTCTGTGCCCTGGCCTGACCAGGGGCAGGCCATACCCAAGACCACCAAGCCCACTTTGGATCAACGATTGCTCCGCTCAAGGATGTTACTGTGCAATACAGCTTTAAGTTTTCAACTTTGTCATATTTTCTAAACTCTGATCTCTTCAATTTACTTTCAGTTATGTGACATTCCCCTTTAGCAGAGTGAAAGCATGCATTAGCTAAACAATGTGGTTTGGATTTAGTGTTCCCATGCATCATCGCAAAAATGTTTGTCTCAGCAATAGTGTCGTTATTGTTACTGGGAGCAGCTGCTCTGCCATGTCTTCTGATGGTGGAAAGCAGAGAATCTCCCTTGCCATACCAGCTTACAAGCAGTGCAGTGACAGCAGGGCCATCGAGGAGGAGATTTATGAGTAGTCGCTGTTCTGTACCTGGCTTCCTCCTGCTAGCAAGGCAGCGCAAAGTGCAGCGCAGCAAAGCCAGCAGCAAATAAGTACTGCAACTAGCGACGTCGTTTGGCTCCCTCCACTGGCAGCTCTGTCTCTGCATCAGGGACCAACCTCAGGCAGAAATAGAATCATTGAAAGGTAAAGGTTGGAAGGGACCTCAAAGATCATCCACACGGTGTGACAAAAGCATCCTTAACATTCATCCTTCACAGCCAATCTTATGTATGCAGTCCATAAACATAAATTCCTATTTCATCTCACAAGCATTTAAATTAATGAATTTTGCAACCCACAAACATTTGAGAAGACATAGCTCTGGGCTACAATCCCACACATCCACATACAACAGTTTTTAAGCATCTCTTCTCCAGAAAGGATCAAGTGGGAAAACTCTGATTATGTTTTCCTGAATAACACAGAATCATAGAATGGTAAGCTTGGAAGGGACTTCAAGGATCATCTAGTTCCAACCCCCTGCCATAGGCAACCCCTGCCAACCCCTCCCACTAGCACAGGTCACTCAAGGCCTCATCCAGCCTGGCCTTGAACACCTCCAGGGAGGTTGTGGAGCACAGAATCACTGAATGTGATCAAAGATTCGGTGATTCTGTGCTCCACAACCTCCCTGGGCAACCTGTGCCAGTGTCTCAGCACCCTCACTGTAAAGAACTACTTGCTACCATCTAGTTTAAACCTCCACTCTACCAGTTTAAACCCATTACAGCCAGCTCTGTGTGAGCAATGGAGTCACACCAGATTCCCCAGGACTGTCACAACTGTGAGGCTGAGCTCTGCCAGTCCATGCAGCTTGGCAGCTTTAAGGAAAGCTCACCAAGCTTAGACCTAATTCACATGATTGCACAGCACCTTTCAGAACAGGGTTTCAGAAGCAATTAGGTTTTATTTTAAGATAGATAAAATATTTGACCTTTTGAGATGTCTTCAGGTGGGAGGCCATGCTTGCAGTCCCTAGGAGTTGTCAAAGTCCAAGCTCTGGTGACTTTTCACCTGCACAAAAAACCACAGCTTTGTAATAAATATTTCTTTTCTGACTTTTAGAGCACAAAGTTCTGGGTTTTTTAAAGGAGCTTAGATTCCCAACTTTGTTCTGAAAGTGGCACTCTGAACACTTGTATCAACCAAGCATCAGTCAGGGAATTGCATAGCCAGTGCACTGCCATATAGAGCATATCAAACTATGTAATAAACCAGTTCAAACAGACATGGTAAGCTACAAGGATTTCTGACAAGTCTGCCTACAATGTTTTTATTAAAATTTCTTTTTGGCATGAAAATAACCATTTCCACCAACCACAAATGTTGAAGTTTTAGTAAACCTGATGGGTGGGAAAGAGATGAGGTTTCCTAGGTGAAAAAACACAGACAAAAAATGTATTCCCACTGCCAGAAATGTCACATCCTGCACTGAAGTAGCAGAAAACCAAGTCCTACCCATTTCTGCTTAGATATATTCTGTACAGTCTGCTTACAGTCAGAGATATTGTGGGGCTTACATAATTACTTTCCCCCAATTAAGTCAAAGTAAGCTAAAATACACCACCAGCAAAATGAGGAATAATGGCTAACAGCTGTGTAGGTAAGGGTGCAAAGGCAAGACCAGGGAACCCAGGCTTCAGCTTTCCCATAGGAGAGCTCTGCATGGCAGAGATCTGAGAGGTTCAAGGCATGAGCAAAATGGCTTATTTGTTATGGTAGAATTCCCAGAGGCTACCCAGTGGTACTTGTCAGCCCAGGAGTTTCTCCAGACAAACTGTCTCATAGCCATGTCCAAGGCAGAACTTAAGATTGCTGGGCAGTCCTCCAGCTTCTGCCTCTCAGCACCACTTGTCCTCAAAGGAATGGAAGGGACAGATGCTGGCCTAACAAGACACCAGCATTCACCTGCTTTTCTTCAGTGGATAGCAGGAGGATTTAACTGCAGGATGGAAACACTGTTCCTTCATTTTCCTTGGCAGTAGTAAGGGCAAGAAAAGCTACAAACATCAGGACAGTCCCTGGGAGGAACATGGTGTTTGTCAGTCATGAATATGCAGGAAACCTACATGTAACAGGGGATAAACAGCACCCAGGCAGTTTGCCTTCCATTGTGGCAGAAGAAATGGTAGAGAAGGTGGTTGTCCCGCACCTCCAGGATGCAGAGCCTGGCAGCAAAGATGTGGCTGATGACCATGAGGTGTCATCACCCTCCATGTTATATCCCAGCCACATCCACAGCCAGGGAAAAGAAGTTTTTTTTACCTACAGCTTTTTCTCCTCAAATCCTCCATGTCTGCTGATTTTACTGTGGTTACACTATAAAGTAACCTCTGGCAAAGAAAAAGGAGCAGCAAAACACAAGTGATGATGTGTTTAATCTCTTCATCATGTCAAAGAACCACTTCATTGCCCCACAACGGCCCTACAACAGTACACTCTAACAGTGGAAGTGAAAAAAAAATATAGCTCTCTGCAGTTTTGGTCTCACAGAAATTAGGCAAAAGCATAACTCTATCTTTTCCCTCTGGAGGAGAATCTGGAGCCCCAGACTAGAGCAGCCAAGGTAAAAGAGAGCCAGGGGACCTCCCAACAATTCCTCAGTATGCATTTACAGCCTCACGCAGTGTCTCTGGCAGAAACTTCCCAGGAAGGAAGGCAGTGGGGTCCTATCCTCAGGTCTCTCTGAAGAGCACATTCCACCTAGCCAGGAGGGCATGCCATTTAGGGCATGACATTTATAGCTCTCAGCAGACTCTGGGCTGACACATTCATAGCAGCCCAGCTCCCTTCCAGCAGTCACTGTGGGGAGACAGGGGAGGTATTTCAGTTGCAGTGCAAAAGAATAGCTTGTTTTATTCTGATGTGAAAGAATCATCATGACTGCGGGAGAAATGAAGGGGGGAAGAGTCCCTTGGCCCTCTGTGCTGCACAGAGTCAGTCAATCATCCCCAGCAGTGCTGTTCAGCAAGCTCACCAGCCACACGTTTCTCAAACTGCATTCTGTGAGGGTTTCCCAGGCATGCACAGAGCTCTGCCTATGGCAAAGTGTCAGGATTATTACTCTAAGGAGATCTTTGTTTTGGAAACTTGCTTCTCAGCTACAGTTTGCTTCCTCTTCAACAATTTTAAGGCCAAGGAGTTTTCTGTAGTAGTTGCTTTTGTTTTCAGTCTCTACTGCTTACTCAACCAGGGAAGATAACAGCTTCAGATTTAGTTCACCCATGTGAAAATGTGTTTGGTGAGCTCATCTTGATCCCCAGTGGATACCCATCCAGATCACAAAGAGCAGGAGAAAAATCTGGCGTCACTAAGCAGCTCTAGATTTGGGGAGGGGTGTTTATTGTTTGGTTTTATTCCCATAAAACTAGAATATCTCAGTGTCTGTTACAGGCCAGCACCGAGCTGCATTTGTGGGCCCATGCAAGTTCCAGCCAACATTGCTTGGCCACAGTCCTTGCTGTTGTAAGAACTGACATTGACCTTTCCTCTTCAAAGGATCAGAACCATGCGTACATATTACAAAACATAACAACACTTTGCCCTTGTACAGCAATTCTCAGCACTACAGCTGCCAAGTCCAGGCAGGTACTGAACAACTTTTAGATCTGCCCCAAATTTAGGGTGCTTCATGCATGCTTATTTCTTGGGAAGAAACAACAGAACAACACATAAATGAGAAACAGTATTAAAAAACTATGAGGTGCTGCTGCTGCCTTCATGCAACAGTAGCAGATTGTTTGCTTCCTCCCCTTCATGAGCTTGTTGCCCCTTTCTTTTTAACCTAGTAACAGCATTTTTGTGCTAGCAAAATAAAGCACATTTGGGAATCAATAATAATCCCCAAGGCACCTCTCAAGATAAAAACATCATGACTTTTTTTTGCATCTTCCCAAGCCACCTCTTTAAAATACACTAGGCAAACCACATTTTCTTCACTTCAATGTTGTTGATGTACAAGATACAGAAATAAGTTGCCAGTTTTCTGCCTGCAGTCATGTCACCTCCACATGGCACTACATTTGATCTCAGAGGGTAAGAGGTTGAACAGCACCCTTCTCCTTTAAGGGGTTCACAGCAATTCTCCTCTTGTTCATGACAGTTACATGCTGCAAGAGCTGTAATTTTATGAGTAAAATGGAAAATCTAACTGTTTATGGTTATGAATGCACTAATTCCATGACACATCACATTTTTGGAGGCTTGTTTCAGAGGATGGCTGCAGAGCATTCCCTTCCTTTGTGCTGGTGAGAACAGCAGACACTTGTACTCCCCACTGGGGACCAGGCACCCAGAGCTCACTGTGCAAGTCCTCAGGCCACTGGGCATGCAGTGGGGCAAGAAGGGATGTTGCCAGAGCACCCAACAATTAAATGCTTGCTCCCTTCTCTTGCTCACCACAGAATCACAGAACTTCAGAGGTTGGAAGGGACCTCCAGAGATCATTGAGTCCAACCTCCCTGCCAAGGCAGGATCCCCCAGGGTAGTTCGCTCAGGAACACCCCCAGGAGGGTTTTGAAAGTCTCCAGAGAAGGAGACTCCACAACCTCTCTGGGCAGCCTGTTCCAGGGCTCTGTCACCCTCACTGTAAAGAAGTTTCTCCTCATGCTGAGATGAAACCTTCTATGTTCCAGTTTGTAGCTGTTGCTCCTTGTCTTATTGTTGCTGACCAGCGAAAAGATACTGGCCCCAGCCACTTGGCACCCACCCCTCATCTCTGTATGGGCTTCACTGGATAAGCAACTGATTAGCAAAAAAAAGTGAAGCCATTTGCTGCTTCTTTATCAACCATTTAAGACATCCCCTTGGTTTCACTCAAACCAATCTAAGAGCAGCTCATTTACATCGCACGTGACAGCAAAACAAATTTTTCATTCATCCCTTCTGAAAGGCTCTAACAGAATGTGTCAGAAAAGAGCTCTGGGGCTTAAACAAGCCACAAGTTGAGCAGAATTGTCACGTAGCATCCCCTTTTCTCTAGGGGCACCTCTCTTTGAGGTGTGCCAGTGAGCAGCCTTCAGTCCCTACTTTTTGCTCTGCATTTCAAAGCACAATGCTGTTTGTATGAACTCAATGCACTCCTCAGCAGCCTGGGACACTCACTGCAAAGGCAGTGTGGTGAATTAATAAGGAAATTATGAGAGTATACATGGAATTGCAGCAGAATTTTGGTTCTGTCAGTTGCTAGTGTTCTTTCTATTGCCTTGGAGAGCTGAGAACTAAAACATGCACGCTAGTTCACCCTTAGGTTGATGCACACTGCAGATTATCACTCAGAAATTTAGAGTTTAGTGCTTTATCACTTTTCTTGTTAATAATGTGTATGACAGCATCATACAAGCATATGATCCTGCACTTACTGTTGTCGTTACTCCTGCACTCCACTGCCACTCAATCTCCACAGTACAATTCTCATTCCAAGAAGGTATCTCTCTTCCTAAAACATTAATACTAATTGTTCCATTTGTTAGTGAAGCAATTTAACAGTTTTTATTAAATATTCCCTCCCGTCCCATCTTCATGCTCCAAAAGAGCAGTTGACCACATTGCTGTGAGGTAAGTTTGTGATCCGGCTGCCAGTGGTTGTTCCTTGAAAATTTGTTATAAAGTAGGCAAACAGACAAGTCCTAACCAAATTTCCACTGATGAGGCACAAATAACATTTTTCTCCATCCAGATCAACAGAAGAAAATACTTTTATGCCTGCCTGCTGTTACAGTTTAGAACTAGCGTCCCAGCAAACCCAAACCACAACATTTGCTCACAGACAGCTCCTAACTACCACCCACTTAAGGCATGAAGCCAGAAGTGAGTTAAAAAAAACAAATTTCTACAGGAAAAGATGTAGAACACTGTGGCTATTGAGAACAAGAGACACCATGAGAGATTATCAACTTACAATGTGAAGTTGGATATGTGCTTGTATTACTGTTATTGGAAGCATAATTCATGGGGCTTTGTGGTATGAACTCCCATGCAGTAGGAATTGTGCACACATCTTCTCCTTTCCTTTAGGACACTCAAGGTGGAAATTAAGTCACTGCCTCTCCCACTCATGTGCCACCAGTCAAAGGACAGTTTTAAGATACCTTCCTGAAAGGCTGAATTCACTCTTGCAGCCATGTGAAATACAGTGCCATAAATACTTCATTCATCAGGAGATTTTATATGCCTTTTGAGAGCCCCCCATACGGCAAGGATTCCTTCAGGTTCATTCTGTTTACCCTAGCATGCTACTTCCAGTGACTTTGCTGCTTATCTCGTCTGTGATATGATTGATGTTAACTCATTTCCTGTAAGACATATACTAATAACATGAGAAAATGGTGAAGAAAGAGCAGGCCAGCTTGGAATTGGCATGGGACAGCTCTCGGGTAACTAGATTCAAATCCTTTTAAATTACTCTTTCAGTGAACCTTGGAGGCTCTGAAGGGCAATTTTCTCTTTTTTCTACAGTGCCTGCAAGATCCTTCCATTGGTGCTGTTCCAACAAACCCCTGATGCAATAGATAACCTACTAGAAAAGGCCTAGGTCCTTTCTTCAAAGGACACCTCAAGGAAGTAGGAACAAGTTTCATATCCATCCCAAATAATCTTCACAAACAGATGCATGAAGACAAAAAAGACCTCAGAAATGGCCAGAAACATCACACTGATAGAATTTTACCTTTTAAGAGTTGCCTGGAACACCTCTACATGGTCTGGCTTGGACCTGCAAACCACTTGGAATCCACCATGGCTTGTACTTGGAAGAACCTGAGCCAAGAAGGCAATGTTTTCCTTCAGGTGCAGGACTTTGACACCAGGCTCTGTGATGTCCCTGACAGAGAACAGTTCCAGGTTCAACCTGGAAGACAGAAAGCAGACAGCCAAAGGCTTATTTAGTCAACAGGAAACGAGGCTCACTATACCACGCTAGATTTGCTGAGTTTATGAGGGGTTGGCAAAGTACTTCGAGATGGAAATCTATGTTCTTCATTTGCAAATGTGAAAAGAGAAATGTAGTTACTTAAGAAGTGCTTATCAAGCAGTGCCTTGCCTTGTGCAAGGTGCGTGATAAACTCACCCACATGCGTGACACGTTCATCTGACAGAGGGTATCCTAAGACTCCTTTAGCAATTTGCATGATGTTTCACATCAAAAAAAGGCTTATAATCTGAGCTGAAATCCTCTGGAATTCTGGCTGATATCAAATAGTTTCAAGATAAGCACTTTGGAGAAATTCAGGCTTATGCTTATCACTGCAACAGTTGTTTTTTGCAGCGGTAGTGGCTAGGAAGATAGCCTCTTTGGTGATAGCTTACAAATCATAGATGGAGTCTGGGCTGGATTAGAAGGGCTGTGGTTAGTAGGCTGAGAGAGGTTCTTCTGCCCCTCTGCTCTGCCTTGCTGAGGCTGCATCTAGAGCAATGAGTCCAATTCTGGACCCCCCAGTTCAAGAGGGACATAGAACTACTTGAGAGAGTCCAGCACAGAGCCACAAGATGCTGAAGGGAATGGAACAGCTCTGTTATGAGGAGAGCCTGAGGGAGCTGGGGCTGTGCTGCTTGGAGAAGAGGAGACTGAGAGGTGACCTCAGCAATGGTTATAAATATATAAAGGGTGAGTGCCAGGAGGCTGGAGCCAGGCTCTGCTGGGTGATGCCCAGTGACAGGACAAGGGGCAACATGTGGAAGCTGAGGCATAGGAAGCTTCATCTAAACATGAGGAGGAATTTTTCCCCTGTGAGGGTAACAGAACCCTGGAACAGGCTGCCCAGAGGGATTGTGGAGTCTCCCTCTCTGGAGATATTTAAAACCTGCCTGGATGGGTTCCTGTGTGATCTGGTATAGGAGATCCTGCTCTGGCAGGGAGGTTGGACTGGATGAGCTTTGGAGGTCCCTTCCAGCCCCTGACGTTCTGTGATTCTGTGTATTTTCCAGTATTTTGAGACATTTCTCAGGTCCTAGGCAAAGTTTTGGTAAATATGAACACAGAAAGTTGAAAAATGCATGCACTCACTATTTCTGGTGGTAGGGTAAAATGAAAGCAAAAGATATTTCCTGCAAAACTAAGGAGTCATCTCTATGGAACTGCAGTAGGCCAGGTTCTTATGACTGAAATCAGTTAACTACTTCAGTTTTAAACTTGTTTTGTATTTTCTGTTTTCAAAAAGAAAATCCATTAATGTTCTGACTATCATCTGGACACACCATAAGCCAAAATCTCCTGTTCAGACACAAAGCACAGAGACAATCAGAGCACAACTTTGCCCATGTCCTGTTTTACCAATGTACCTTTCATCCCTGTGGTAAAAGCAACTCTTCCCATCTGCTGTTCATTATTGTCCTCCCTCCTGAGAGACACAAGAATATTTTTTCACACCAGTTACTATGATGGTTCATGATCTGACCACCTAAGAGCAACTGAACTGAGGAGACAATGCACTTCATACATGGCAGCTATGTAGTTGTGTGAGTTTCTTCTTTTAAATGGGGATGGATTTAAATTAATCCTTAGAAAAAGAACAGTTTTTATAGGCATCAAAACACATCAGACTCATCCTCACTTCTATGAAACGGACTGCAGGCAATGAAAATTTGGAGCACCTTACTACAAATCCATTTTTCAAGGAACCAGAACACCAACTTACGGAAAAATGAACCTCTTTGAACATTCGTTCTGAGTTAAATGAGCAGTAGTTTACCTTGCAAATCAAAATGGTTGAGTGAGGAGTTCACCATCAGGTACTGAACACAAAACCTAAAAATCCCCCAGACATGAATTTTTTTTTTTCATTCATGCACTCAGAGTGCTATCAGCTGATGGAATTCAGTGAGAACCACAGATGCAGCTCAGGGTGAGTTGCTGTCTGAACTGTGGCACTGTGGCTGCACAAAACACTCCACCAGACAAACTTTATTTTTCCTAAACCAGATTGCTGTTCATCCTCTGCCTCTTTTCCATCTCCACAAGCCAGATAAAAATCTGTATTTGCCTAGTTTAAGCTTTTTCTAGAAACAGTAGACACTGTACTACTATTAAAAGTAGTGTACCTAGCACAGTGGACACATGAAACCATGATTCATGATAATAGCTACTTCCTGAATTACATGAAATATGTGCAAACCCCAAATGATTTTCAAATAAGAGCAACAGGAATACATTCCAGCAGTTTCTAGAGTATATTTCTTAGCAGTACATGGGTTTTCCATCCTCCCAACTTTACAGTTTTGCTCTGTTGCATGGAAAGTAAATGTTGCATGTTATTGCAGAAGTGCATGAAACATCCTTAGGTTCTGTCAAATCAGTCATTTGTGCAGAAGTGAGGGATGCCTCATTACATGGTTCTGTGAACTTGGCTCTGTCTGGGATTATAAAGCCTTGGTGGTGTCTACATCATCTACACACCTTGCATTATCATCAGTCAGCTTTCTCAGATGTAAGAGTGCACCAAGGGTTGGTGCTGATTCAGTGCTCATTATCAGTGATATTTCTTTCAATGAGTTTTCTGCCTGTGGCTGTAGAGAATAACTTTGCTCTGGGGGTGGAAAAGACAAGCAGGCCAAAGAGCTGCTTTATGAAAGACTGCTACATGGTCAAGGCATCTTTAAAAAGACCTGGCCAAAGGAAACCTTTACCAATATACACTTCTCCAAAAACCACCAAGCTAAACTGAAGCTGGATTGACAGGGTCATAGGAACCCAGGACTGTTCCAGTCAGAAAGAACCTCATTCTCTGGTGCAGCCTTCTGCTGAAGGTAGCTTTAACCATGAGTTCAAAACATGTGCTTAGCCTCTTCTCCAGTCAAAAAAATCCAAGAAGGGAAGTTGAGCAACGGTCCTGGACAGCCTGTGCCACTACCCCACTGTCCTTATGTGAAAAGGTATTTCCTCATACCCAGTATGAGCAGCTCTTACCTCAGTTTGTGTCTGTTTCTTGTCTGCCTGCACCACTGAAGATCATGGTTCCATCTTCTCAGTGATCACAGCAGTTACAGGGGAAGGTGGAGGCATACTGCTAAGTGCTTCCAAAGCCTCATCCTCTTGAGGAGTCCTGCAGCCTAACAGCACAAGCGGCCCTTGCAGGTCCACAGCCTGACCAAACACCTCTCAAGGACACCGCTCAGCCGGCGAGGGTTCCTGCTGCTGCACACTTGTGTTTGTGCAGCAAAGCCCTTGGTTTCACAGTGCAGTTCCAAACAAGGACATCTCATTCACCATTTGGAAAATGTCTTTTGGTACAGGATAACAAGAGGTACTTACATTTGGATTTTATCAAGTCAGTCTTTCTTACATGGTTAGATGGACATCGAGGAGAGAGCCAGCCCTGTTAGCCAGGTTGCTCAAACACATCTAGCATGAACTTGTCTTTTATAGGACATATGAGAATATTTTCTCCCCAAACATAATCCACTACAATAGTGTGATGTGTTAAAGCATCAAGGCTATTTCACCAAAGGTATGATGCCAGAGTTTCAGGTTCCTTTCAAGAGCACATCCATGAGGCTAGATATAACATGGAACAAAGACACTCTGCCTTGTGACCCAAACAAGACAGTCACTTGGTAAGAAGCCAGTCCCCCTGAATGGTAAACTGTCTTAAAATGATTCATGGAAATATAGTTCAGACCCTGTTGCTATTAAATCCAGTGGAAGTTTTCCCACTGAAATAAATTGTTAAGGATCTAACCATAACAGATCTAATCATAACAAGGAGGTTTCCTTAGACAACACACAGTATGAGAGGACTTTTCTTCAAACAAGGCTTACTCTATGTTTTATGCACATTTCAAATGATTAAAAGGACTTAAAGAGGGGTGGTAGGGAAGCATAATCCTAACTCAAACACACTGGAGGCCCAAGGTGCATGAGAACACAGGCTGTGCTGCTTGCTTGGGTTTATCCACAGCGTTGCCCTCATCCCTCTCAGCTGTTGCTGCCGTCCCCCTCTTTTGGCACTGGAAGTGTTTACTCACTGACTCGCCACAGGCTGTCCTGCTCAGGACAGCCCTGGGTTGTAATTGGGCTTCTTGTAAACCATTGTTTTATTGCTCTGCTTGACCACCACATCTTGTATAAACAGTTCTCAGGAGGTTGTTGTGGGGGTTGCTTAATGCTTGTGGCGATTTTCAGTCTGAGCATAGTGAGCAGTGTGAACAATTGAGTGGGCAGGGTGGTTAGCTCAGGGGAACATCAGCAGGTTGGAGGTCATTAAAATTACTTCTCTATGGTACAAACATCAGCAACTATTAGAGCTATTCAGTTCTGGTTTCTACTATTCATGCATCTTCTGAGACTAGGACATTTTGGTTTGTTCTGGGGTTTTTTTAACACGCACTTCATTTGGCCAGAAAAACTGAACAGACTTATTTTATAATTTTAATTCCAGTAGAGAACCAGTCACACTTCTACAAAGACCTATAGCTGCTACTACATTATAAATACACTTTGTTTACACTGGCTTTATTTCACTCTGTCAAAGAAACCCCATTGTGAATAAACTCACAGCGATGCAGGAGATTGCTTACATTTAAATAGAAATTCATTTTTTCTTCTTAAAAACTGATTAAAAAAAACCAACAAGATTTCTACACCCTTGTCACAGCCCCATCAGTTCTCTGTCAAACAAGGCATTTGGTACAAGTACGCTATGACAAAGCTTATCCAAAAGGTAGATGCCAATATTCATCTTGCTGTGTACCAGAATAGTTTATCACAGAAATGTTAATCACTGAATTCAGGAGATTTGTAACTGATTTCTGAGGAAAAAAAAAAAAAAAAAAAAAAAAAAGGTTGGTTCTTTCTTTAGAGAGGACC
>VWYK01055559.1:69751-90159 GCA_013399775.1 Semnornis frantzii
AGTTCAGCTTGCGTTAAATCCATCTGCCCTGGCATTACAACCAACCAGAGCCTAAGAAAGTAATTTCTCAAAGTGACACCAGCACAAGCTGTGTAAATTCAAAGAAATGTTTCAAACAAACTTCCACAGGAATAAAGTGAGAGAAGTAAGCAAACTGAGCACTAAAATAAATACCTCGTGGCCTTGCTTATAGCCAAGCAAGCAGGGAAATGCCTGTTCTCTGGACAGATCATCACAGAGCCATTTCCAAGGGAAATTTGTAAAATGCTAAGCTGGTTCTTGCAGTTTGACTGCAGTGACATGATGAGTTTCTTGCAAATGTGTGCCAGAAAACCTAATCCAGACTGGAAAGAAGAGAGGAAGGCTGCAGTGAGACAGTTTTTATGAAAGCTTCATTCAGGGCCTCCACCCTCATGTACTGGAGCAGCCACCTTAGCTTTTCCACTCTGCCTGGTCCAAGAGAGCCCCAACCAGTAAATTAGAAGTGCTGGCTTTAGAATGTTTGGGCAAGGACAGCAAGAGCAATATATGCTGAAATGATCACAGAATTGTTTTGGTTGGAAAAGATCTCTAAGATCCTCCAGTCCAACCATCAGCTTAACACCACCGTGGCCGTTAAACCACATCCCCAAGTGCCATGTCCACGCATTTCTTGAACACCTCCAGGGGTGGTGACTCCCCCCCCCCCCTGGGCAGCCTGTTCCAATGCCTGACCACACTTTCCACAAGAAAGTTTTCCTAATATCCAACCTAAACCTCCCCTGGCACAAGCTGGGGCCATTTCCTCTCATCCTATCACCTGATACAAGAGTGACCCTAACCTCACTACAACCTCCTTTCATCCAGGTACAGATTGTCAGATACCCTCATAGTCAAAACGAGATAGAGAGATTTAGGTCTAGCAGATTACAAAGTGAGTAAGCTAAAGTAATACCGATAGGAAATAACACGAAAAGAAGATTTCAAATTGCTTGGTCCCTCCAAGAATCAAGTACTTTCTAACAGAAACATGTAGTCAGGTTATCAAAACAGAACTCTGGGTATTACAGCCTTTCCCAGTCCAACAAATAGTTTCAGATAGTTACACCTAGGATTTCAAGCAAAAGCACTTCTCCCAGCAGTACAATCAGTTTCCCTGGGAAAAGCATTTAACCTCTCAAACGTCAGCATTCCCATTTCTAAAGCAAATCCAGGCCACTTCTTACACCACAGGCACACTGAGAACCAGAATTAATTTTTCATAAGAACACTGCAAGTTACAGTTTTCTACACTCATCCTTTAAAGAAATACTTCTCTAGCTAACCCTCCTACTCTCTAAGTACCATCCATGAGCAGCTCATGTTTTTCCTGCTGTTCTGACTTCTGGTAGGTAAGGACTGACCACTACGAGTGGAGAACACACCTGTACTTGCATCCCAGTTAAAAATAAGATCATTAATGCTGGTGTTATCTGCTGTTCCAGAAAATAGGTGATCTCTCTGCACCTGACAATGAAACACTGCCAATGTACACACCCAAAATTCTGGGAATGGATTTTGGGTGTCTGATTTGCTCTCTCTCTCTCTCCATCCTTATCCCCAACACTAGGACTCAGCTTCCTCAGGCATTTCCCATCTGCTGCTAATTTCATCTCCCACTCACCTACTGTCACAACTCCATGTATTGAATGGCAGCAGCTAATAAAACTATGCTCATAGCTTTATGGCTTTTCATAAAACTGCTCCATTCTGTGGGTTTTTTTTCTTTTTTTATTTTTTTTTCTCTTGGCCTTAGTTCTGCTGTGGTTCTGTGCACTCAGTGTGCTGCAGAACAAGACTCCCTTGTGATGCTGTGAAAAAGCATTTAACAGCTTCACAGAACTGATATTATTTCTTTAAAGGCTATTTCATCTTTCAAACATGCTGAAATTCATTAAAGTATTTGGTGCCATCTGTTTCCTCTTTGTAAATAAATAATTCTTTCCATCATGGCAACCACTATGACAAGCCACTAATATTTATGAGGATGTAGCAACGCTCACAGGAAAAGAAAAAGTGACATATACGTGAACAGCAAAAAGAATTCACCTCAGCTTAGGAAGCACCAGAATGAAGATTGACTCCTTACATGTAAGCTGGGAATACCGAGGTGTAACTCTCACATAATGGATGTCTGTATCCCCCTATCCAGCAGAGACCCCCAGAGGATTTCAAGTCAGACCCACCGGTTCTTCAGTGAGCTGGAGCAGTTGTCCAATGACATCTGCATGAGTTGGGCTGCCCTGCCGGCACAGCTGGCTCTCCAGTGAGCTTGGCTGGCTTGGAGTGGAAACTGTCAGTATCTGCCAAATGGTGGCCAGACACCAGAGCAGACTTAACCGATTAGTGGGATACCCTCATCCAATGGCTGGATGGGATTCCTCTCTGTGTGTCTCTGCACACTCCACCTGCACGCTGCCACATCTGAAGGCTGTGGCAGTACCTGCACAGGCAGCCTGTCCTCCCAGGTGAGCCAAAAGCCTCCTTCTCGCTGGCGGCAGAAGCTGTTTCAAGTCTCCTGCAGCTGCGAGGCACTGTGTGCATGTTTTATGTACGGGTCTGCAGGAGTTTGGAGCAGCTCTTGCTTGCTGCCCACCAGTGAGCTGTGAAACGCAGGTGATTAGTTCCAGATGCTGCTTCGGTGCCTTTCCTTCCATGGAAAGCGCACAGGAGTCACTTGGTTTGCTTTCATGGGACTCCCCAGAAATGGAAAACACACCTAAAGCTGGCATAGATTTCTCATCCCTCCCTCAACATCAGGCAGGCTGCAGCGAGCAGCTGTGGAAAGACTTCTCCATGAGCCGAAGGGATCTGCGTTACACTGGCTACAGACCTTACATCTGATTCATGATTGACCTTGCAGTGAAAACCAGCAGCTCTCATGGAGGTCCTATCCATTGTCATCACATGTCCAATACTGGAAGCAAGTTTGCCAACCCCATGACAGTCCCATTCGTGCTCTAACAGGGATCTTGCTTTGGGCAGGTAAGGGAAGTGCCCTGTGCCAGGAATCAGAGGAAGAGGACAGCTGCTTGAGAACTCACTAGATTTGGTCTGCCTGTTCCTACCTCTAAACTTACTCCTTCAGATTTTGACTAACTGCACCAAACCAGTCTTTCAAACTTTTGCTCCTCTTAAAAATCTCACTACAGAACAGCTAGTTTTGGGACTACCTCTGAATTATGATAGAGACAGATCACAGAGCTACATCTATCTGATAATTTACAGCACGACATTCCCTTGTAAATTCAAACTGTTGTCTTCTTAGCACAGTGCAACCACAATCTAGGCAGAACTTCTCCCTCACATTTTGCATATTCAGGGCAGGGAGGAATTCAGTTTCAATTGTTCATGGAAAGAACAAGGTGATAAAGAAGCTGAGCCTGCAGCTCTCAGATAGATCAGAAAATATAATTCCTTTGAGCCTGAAAACATTCCAGTGTAAAACATTTTGGACTCGTGCAAAGGTAATTGTGCAAATATAGAAACACTGTGTAAACACTGAAGTGCTTACAGGGACCTCCTGTAAAAAAGAATTTTGTACAGACAGACTGTTGGCTCATCTACACTTTCTCTGTCATTATCTTTTCCTGTATTCATGCCTCTATTGTATGTAGTTGGTTATTTGGACTGCAGTAGTAACCACCAATACAATTCCAGGTGTAGCAGGTCAGCAGTGAGTTATTACTCACCCTCCAGCCCTTTGTATCAAAGAAGGGTGCTGCTGCCCGGGTCTCAATGAGCCCTCCCCCTCTCAACCTGCTCCACACTTGTTCCTCATCCACTGCTCTGGGTGAGCCTGCAACTCCCAACCTTGAGGGCACAGCACCAGCTCCAGCTCTCACCCTGGACATTTGAAGAAAGAGAACAACTAAGGGTGTGAAAGGTTCTTTTTAGGTTGGAGGAAGGCTTATATCTGCTGGTAGAGTAATTCATCTTATTTGTTCAGACTCCACTCTACAAATAAACAGCAATGCAACCAGAACCTTGGGCATCTTTTTTTCTCGCTTTACCAATCTAAATAAATAAAGTAATTTTGATTCATGCAGTACCTTCAGGTAACAGCTTCTTTAAACAGTCAAAATTAGAGGTCAAAAATCATCTTCTAAGGTTCACAGAAGTTTTGTCTTTACATAAAGCCTTTCAGCTGGCAAAGACAACAGTCACTGAAAGCCACATGAATTACATGGGCACTGTTTTCCCTTCTGTAACCAAGAAGACTGAAAGGGAGACAGGCTGGACCTCCCCACAGAGATCTGCAAGAGCTGGTGCAGGAGGGAACAATGTGTCCCTTTGCCCATCCCACATGGCACCACCAACACCCCACTGAGAACAAGGCAAGGCTGTGCTGCTGCTCCTCCATGCACATAAAGCAGCATCTGGTTCTGTCACAGCATTTTTGCTAGGGGGTCAATACTATTTACAGCTCATAAGGTTTCTTCCCAGGTCATGAGAGGATATCTGCTTCTCAGGTAACTCAAAACCCAGCACAGGAGAACAGGAAAAAAAAAGAAAAAAGGGCACTAAAAAAAGTTCTTTCCTCTATTTGCTTAAGCCTGACACAGAGACAACTCAAAGTCCAAATGTAATTGTAATAAACCTCACCCACATCTCAACACCTTCCCTCCACCTCTTCTGCAGCAGCCAGGGTTCTCCCCAGACAAAGCATGGCCTTGTTACAGCAGCTCCCTTTTCTCTTTGTGCAGCCAGAAGAGGATCCAGCTTCCACCGTAAACACTCTACGAGAGATGGGCTGGATGCCCTCTGATGTGAAAACATTGCCAAGTCCACCCCCTAATGACGCCTCCCAGGATGAAAGGGCTGAGCAGCCACAAAGCACAGCAGCTTCTCACAGAGGCAGAGGGATGCTCCACGAGCATCTTGCTGAGTTGGGTCAGCAAGATGAGCAAGGAATCTTCTAGCATGATAGCTGCTAGTCCAGACCCAAACCAAAAGCACTCTCATGCCCCCAAATCCAGTCATTTTCAAAATCCAAAGCCTCATGCTAATTACCCCAAATTTTATAACAGGCCAGACCAGGACCTTGGATCTCAAATATCCCTTCAACTTGGGTTGGCTTAAATTCTGGATCCAATGTCTGTGGTGTGGGTTAAGGCAAAACTACAAGGGAGCAAAGGGACGGGGTGGGGGGAATAATCAGCCTTGTTCCATGCATCTTTAATATAGGGCCACCTCTGATACACTTTTAAAAAAAAAACTATAATGAGACCACTATAATATATATTCCAGCCAAAATTCTTGGCTCCTGAAACCAGCTTTATATGGTATGTAATACAGAAACACCCAGGAGACACTATAAGAACTTTGACAAGGCTAATATTAAGCTAGAACAAAACAGAACTACTGGCACCAGCTCCACTCAGCTCTTAAGTAAACTTGTCCCATTAAAAAGTAGCCTCTGAGATATTTTCTCTCTGAAGTGTATAGTAGCTTATAAAAAGCAGGAAGGGTTGCCAAGTCGTGGATGTGTTCAAGTACTCCTTACCCTCATTAAAGAGCATTCCCTGGCAGCCAGCAGCTTTGAGTGTTCCAGTGAACCAGATTTTATAAGAGGGGTGTTTACAGTGGTGTGCAATGTAGCTGGAAATCACAGTGCACTGTAGCAGCCCTGCACTGGATACAGCTGTGCTTGCAGCCTGAGCACCCAGGCCACAGAGCACAACAGGCAGGGTGAACAGGGAGCTTCCAACAAAACAGCAAGCATTACAGAAACACATCTCAAGCCTCTCTGCTCCACAGGAAAAACAGCACCCAGAGATGCCAGTGCCTGAACACAGATCAGGTTATGAAATATCACTGAGGATCCAGGTCTCACTTCCATCAGTTTCATATGTAACAATATTTACAGAGAAGTCTTCACAGTGAGCAGTACAGAATACAGCTTCTTACTGTACCCACTGCTTCAGGTCTTTTGTGGATCCAGACCTCAATGCCATCCCAGCCTTGCTGATGTAAAGGTTATTTTGTTTTCTCAGTTCAGTGCCTAACACCTCTTCTGCATGAGGATGTTAGCCAGCCCTGTAAGAGGAATCAAAAACTGACAGGATACAGAAGGTCTTTTCATCCCTAACACTGATGGAGAAAAGGGAAAGACCCTAAAACCAGGAAAAACAGGACCTAAAAACAGCTGTGCTCTTGAGTTTCTCACTTCCCTCCTGCCACCAACCCAGGCACTGTTTCCCAAAGGCTTTGCAGTTTCATCTGGAGAAGGATTCTGGTTTATGTGGCATCTCTATAGCACTTATGCAAGCTGTTAATGGCCCCAATCTTTGTCTCTGCAGCACAAACACAATTTATCACCTGTTTATAAACAGGCTACCAGTTCCTATTCACCTGACCTCCATTGCTGCTGTGATTTAGGGAACCTAGCAATGCACACTTGATATGTTTTGTGACCTTACAGAATAATTAGTACTGAACAAAGGGGATGCAGAACCTGCCACATATCTAATTTCTTCACTGACACTTGCCCAGAGCAGCAGTAACATTGCTGCAAACACTCAGCCAAGCTAACACAAGCAGAGGCAGAGGAAAGTCTGTGCAAAATGACATCTGGCCATAGGCATTTGAAGATAAAAATACTCTCAAAGGGTAGTAAATAAGTGGAACTTGAAAACAGCAGAGCCTCACAAACTCTGTGTGGTCACTTGGAGATGAAAGAAAGACTGGAGAAGTAGATAGGCAGGTTCCCACAGCATCTCATTAGCTGCAGAACCAGTCAGAGATAAAACAGATGAGAAATCATGGTCCACAGGGAAAACACATGGAAAGAAAAGTCATGGCCAGGCACCTTTCTGCAGATCTTTGACTCAAGTTTCAAGGATGCTCACAAGTGATGAGGAAACAGAGGTAAGGGAACACGTACAGAGGCTAATTTCCACACACACACAACCCCTACCTTGTCTTAATTGGTGCATTGCTCATGCTAGGTAAAATAATAAGATCTTGGGTTTGGAATCCTTACAAAGGCAGCATAAGACTTCATAATTTGTTTCAATTATGACATTTAAAGAGGCAGATTACAAAGCTAGGGCTCCCTTGAGCCAATATTCAGGGTTGGGGATGCCTAAGCTGTAAGACAGATGCAGGAATCAGTCCAAATCCTGGAGCTCGGAGGTGGCTGAATGGTGAAACTTCATTTGAGGGGGTAACAAGGTAAGAGAGTATCCAAGAAGTATGCTGGAGAGGCTAAGAAATGGGCCAGAGCCATAGAACCACAGTGGTTTGGGGTGGAAAGAATCTTCTATATTCATGTAGTTCCAAGCCATCTGCCATGGACACTAGATGAGGTTGCTCAGGCTCTCATCTAACCTGACCTTCAACATTTCCAGTGGCAGCACATCCACAGAATCACAGAAACACCCAGGTTGGCAAAGCCCCTCAGGATCACCAAGTCCAACCTATAACCCTACTCAACACAATTCAACTTAAACCATATTCCCAAGCACCACATCCAAACCACCCTTAAATACATCCAGGGTGGATTACTCCATCACCTCCCTGGGCAGCTCATTCCAGTGCCTGAGATCCATCACTTCTCAGAGCAACCTGTTCCAGCACCTTAACACCCTCATCACAATAAATGTCTTCCTTGTGTCAATCTGAAATAGATCTCTTTTGAATTTAAACCTGTTGTTCTGTCACTACATGCCCTGGTAAAAATTCTCTCTGCAGCTCTCCTATAATCCCCACTTCAGTATTGAAAAGCTGGAACAAGAACTCCCCTGAGCTTTCTCTTCTCCGGCCTGAAGAACCACAGCTCTCTCAGCTCTTCTCCATGAGAGAAGTGTTCCACTCCTCTAAGCATTTTCATGGCCCTCCTCTGGACCCACTCTGAATAGTCCATGTCTTTCTTGTACAGAGGACCACAGAGCTGGATGAGAGCAGCATGAAGGGAATCCCCCTTCTCAATCTGCTGGCATTACTACTTCCCATGCAGCCCAGGACAGGCTCCAGTGGCTGCAATTACACATAGCCAGCTTGCATTTTATTTTTTAGCTACCCATATCCCCAACTCCACCAGGCTGCTCTCAATCCATTCATTGCTCTGCCTGTAGTGATGCTGGAGATTGCCTCAACACAGGTGCAGGACCTGGAGATTCACAACAGCCCATTCCTCAGGGCTGTCCAGGTCCCTCTGGGTGCCCTCCTCTCCCTCAAGCAGATCAGCTGCACTGCTCAGCTTCAAGTCGTGCACAAACTCACTGAGGGTACAACCCCACTGTATCATCAGCTAAGATAGAACAGCTGCAGCATGGACTCCTGAGAGGCAACACTGCCTACTGATCCCTTGGACACTGAGCCATTCTGCATGTGGCCACACAGCTGGCTCCTTACCCATGGAATATCCCATCCAGCAAAGCCCTGCCTCTCCTGTTTAGCTACAAGGATGTTGTACAGGATGGTACCCAAGGCCTTGCAGAAGTCCAAGAAGATGACATCTGTGCTGGTTTGGGAGTCACTCACCCCCCACACTCTATGAAGATCACCCAGACTAGACTCAGCCAGCTGGAAGTTCAGGACTGAAGCTGTAGTTACAGCTTAGCAAAATGTACAAGCAGAGATACACATAATAGACAGGAATAGTTACAGAAATATACAAGGTAAAGGAAATACAGAAACACAATCCTCCTCCCAGAAATCAGAGTCCCCAGGAGGGGCTCCCAACCACCCTTCCACCTTCTTCCCACCCCTCTACTTTATCCCAGGGTCTGCCTTACATGCAAGGTGAGTTTGGAGGCTCGGCAAGGGGGGTTAGAAGCAGAGTCGTTACTTAGGTTACAATGCAGAAGCCCAGAAAACACAGCAGCTCCCAGAGAGACTGTGTTATCTGTTTGTGTCCTTGTTTTTAGACATCTCAGCAAACCTATGAGTGAAGCAGACATCACCATTGTTTTCTTTTCACAGACTGTAATCTATTTTTTTTTGCATTAAAATATTCCAATTAGCCTCAAAGCAGCATGAGATCCTTAACTCTGCCCTTGTGCACTGATGCAGTCAGTGTTGCAGAAGGCCACTAGACCATGGGGCATGATTTGTCCTTTGTGAAGCCATTTTGGCTGTCTCAATCTTCCTGCCTTGCAAATGTCTCAACAGTATCCGTTGTCCAATCTAACTGGGCACAGAGGTGAGGCTGACTGCTTGGTAGTTCCGAGGTCCTTCTCTTTGTCCTTTTTGGAAGTGGATGTGATCTTTCCCTCTTTCCAGTCACTGGGGACTTCACCTGATTGCCAAGACTTTTCAAGTATGATGGAGAGTAGCTTGGCAACTACATCTGCCAGTTCAGATGTGCATCAGCACGTTCAGACTATACATAAAAGGATTTCAACTAAACTGTGGCAGCCTCTCAAGTGTCTATCTATAAAATCTTTACCAAGTTGTGATGCTATGTATTTTTGCTTCAGAGTCTGGGTATACTCTGTGACCAAGTTATCCAGAAACTTCCTTTAGTGTTCCTGGAGAGGAAAGGGAGAAGAGTGGGAGGGAAATTAAATTTTAAATGTATAAATATACATATATATTTGTCTTCCCAGGGAACAGAACCTCACTCTGAACCAGGAGAGCTGCTGTAATTCTTTTCATGGACTTGTCATCTAACTAGAATACCATGGGAAACTTTATGGCTTCTTCCCCTCTGTTTTATCTGCCATGGTACATATAGGAGTCATCCATAATGTCACAGACTGTTTTTATTTCCTCCTAACACATTGCTGGCTCTTTTTCCTCTCCTGTCAAATACAGTTAGATTATGCCCAGCATTCAATAACCTTCCAGATATGGCTACATTTGGAAGAAAGTTATGGAGTGTGGACAGAATGAGTTACCAATATTTTATTCTTCTAAAGGGTCATTTGAAACTAAGAGATTGTCTAGGAGACCTCAGTGCTGGGAGAGATGACAGCTAAAGTGTCCTGCAAATAGTTTTGGCTGTGGGTATGCATTACCCAAATATGCCTTAAGGAAAATAAAAAGTCTTTCTGTGGTAAATGGATGAATTTGTTTTTTCCTTCTCTTTCTTCCCCGCATTACCTAATCCATTCCTAGAGAATATCTTACAGAATCAGTATTGCTGCTAATTACTGTAAGGCAAATAATAGTTCTCACCACCTACAGATCAATGCAGACCCAGCATCTAGGAGACAAATAGTGTTCATCACTGGCTATAAATGCCCACGAACCAACTGAAGGTTTGGATACTGCTTCACTCCCTGGAAGGTACACAGGACAGGCTACTCATTTAACCCACACTCAACAAATGGGCTTCCAGGAGACAATTTATCCTACCTGCCTTAACTGGCTATCCTGAATGGCAGGAATCACTGCCTGAAAATGTACATCTTAGAGTACCAAACACACAGGAAGCCCAGGTTCAGCATCTACAAGTCAGGTAAGGCAAACTCCACCATCAGGGACTCCATTTATCTTAACTCTGCTCTGGGGCATCTGCTTGCAAAACCCAAGAGTCCCAACTGTCTGTGAAAACCTCTGCTAGCCTCCCCACTGCATCAGTTGTGCTGCTGATAAAGAGCACTGATTGCCCTCAGGATTCTGGTGGCAGTGGTAATTCAGATCCTAACATACACTTGAAGAGATTCTCTTCTCCTGTTTGTACAGCACATTGCACTGTGGGGACATTGTTTGATATCCATCACACTGTGGGGACATCGTTTGGGATCAGGGTCTCCACTTACTCCTTCATCCCTCCAAGCTCCAGGCCTTAGAGAACCTACACAGTCATTGCAGAACATAACGCAGAGATCTCAGAGACTGACAACAGAAGAGACCTCACCATTTTCTCCTGTGCTGAACAAAAGATTCCACATCCAAGCAGGGAATGCATTTCAACTTCAGTAGGGAATTCAGAGGGATGGGTTGAACAAGTCGCCAACCAGCCGGCATTATCAGAGGCAAGGGTTGGACATCATTGGTGCTCTCTACCTAAGGAGAAAACAGAACAAAGGACTTTCTATTTTTTCAGATACGTGGAGATGATGGTAATGGTTGTATCTACTTCTTTCAGGAGGGAACAGGATACTAGACTTGGAGGGATGCTCCCCCACCTTTCCCAGAGACAGGTAATCAATCCCCACTTGCAGCAGAGAGCCTTGGCTGATGCAGTGACAGCTCCCCCTCCCGTTCCTGTCAGCCTGAGGCACTGTGCTTGCAGGAAAACTCACATCTGATTCCCATATTTCAGGTGGCTTGTGATAATTTTGAAGTATCAGAGGAGGGTAAGTAGAGATGGAATAGCCAGATTGCTTTAAATAGCCTGGCACTGGGACAAATACTCAAAAATGCAAACAAACCCAAATATTTTTTTTTTGTTCTTGCTGAGCTCAGGAGATATAAAATTGTTTTCCCATACTGCTGCTTCCTGACAGAACAGGCTCCTTTTGCAAACTCTCTTGAAGGACGCCAGAAAAGGAAAGAAGCTTTCAACAGAAGTCCAGAGATCAAGCAGCAGGAATATCGCAGCTACCAGGGTGAACAATGTTTGGCAGCACAAGGAGTGGTGCAGGCATCCCTGAACCCATCCTCCCCCTGTCAGTGTGGCACTGCAGGCCTAACTGCAGAGAAACACAGGGACAGGTTATTGTACCTCACCTAAAACCTCTTTCCTAACTATGCTTGGCCCTTTCTCCCTGTGGGCACGGTCAGAGGAGTGGCCAGGAATGTTTTAATGCTCTGTCCCACTTCGGCTGTCGTGTTCTGCCTCTGTGCTTGGGCACAGCCACCCTACGAGAACTGTTAGCTGATGGCAGCATAAGGGTAGACTGAGCCCACTTCACCTACTACTGCCAATGTGCTGGCAGTGACTTAACACAGCACATCCATACAGCTGCTGCTGAACAAGGGATTTGAAGAGAATCCTTGTGTACAAAGTAGACAGTAATGTGGATGCTCTTAATGCTGTTTCTGCCCAACTCACAATAAAGCACTTTTCACTGTGAAGATGACTGCACAGAAATTTCTTACACTACCTCAAGACTTCTCAGTAATAACTGCTGTCTCCTTCCACTCCCACTATTTCCCCTATGTGACGGTTTGGGAGTTCCCCGCCCCCCCACACTTTAAAATGACCCAGGCTAGACTCTCAGCCGGCTGGAAGTTAAGAGATGAAGCTCTATTTACAGCTTAGCACCATATACAAGCAAATATATACAGTATAGACAGGAATATTTACAGAAATATACAAGTTTAAGGTAATACAGACACACAACACCCCTCCCAGAAATCAGAAACCCCAGGAGGGGCTCCCAACCACCCTTCCACCTTCTCCCCAGCCCCACACCTTACCCCAAGGTTTTGGAGAATCAGCTGGAGGGGGATTAGAAGAAAAGTGGTTAATGGAGTTATTCAACAGAGAGGAGAAGCCAGAGCTGCTAGCCCAAGACCCAAGAAGAAAGCCAGTGCCTCGTGACCCAGACTGCCAGCTCGAGAGACTCTTATCTTCTTTATTTTGGTTTTCTTATACCTAAACATCACAGCAGGCCTATGAGTGAAGTAGACATCACCACTGTTTTCCTTCACAGCCTGTAGCATAATTTTCACTATTAAAAATATTCCAATTAGCTCAAACCAGCACACCCTATCACTGCATCTTATTAAAGAGGGATATTCATTAGCAATTATCCTGGGATTATATAGGCAAACTTTCCTCATAACATTAAGAGGCTTTGGCCCAGAAACTTCTTTCCAATTCAGACAAAGTGAATTGCAGCACATTGTCATTTAACAGACCTCATTAGCTGGAGATTGTTAAGTCCTCCAAGAAGCTACATTCAGAGAATGCCAATAAACACATTTCTGCCTGACAGCAAATTTATCCAGGCTTAGATTTTCACCTTCCTCCTGGGACTGGAAAGGTAACACCCAGGATGATTTACACTATTGGCCAACAGGGGCCTGTGCTGGCATGGTCAGCTGTGTGTAACAGGGTCATGCAACTGTCCTTTCTGCTCAGGCACAGCCAGGGATTTCTAACACCACCATGGCATTCTTTGGATGTCTCCTTAAACCTAGCATTCAACTGTTCTATTTTAGAACACCAGGAACATGTCAGTTGAAAGGAAAACAGCAACCAGGGGATTTTAAGAATTGCTTCATCCTATCTGCCACAACTCATTCACACAGATGGAGACTCCTTTCTTGTGGATTCCTTTTAAGGGTCTTTTTTAAAAGTGTCTTGGTATGGGGAATTCTTCTGGACTAAAACCAGCATTAAAAATTAATATAAAAACACTCCTGAAAAAACAACCATAAAAGCACTCTAAACCTCTACATTTTAAACATCTTGAAACTCAAAACTCTCAAAAACACTCAGCTGATGCCTCTGTCCTATAGAGAATATGTTCAGAACAGCAACAACTAGAGTCTGGTTTTCTGGGCTCCCTTTGCTTGTCTTTCATCCCATTTCCTCCTACCCTCCCATCCTCTGGTGGGAACAGTCAGACTGGTCTGGCCCTTTATCCTTTATTGTTGCAAACATTCAGCAACATTTTACATCTGCTCTTGAGAAACACCAAGGCTTGTGCTGATTTACCCCAGCCCTGCAGCAGTCCTGAGTGCTGGGATCTAGGAGTGGGGGGAGGACTCCTGTACATGGAACACTCACAGCAAGTGCCTCTGGGTTCAGCATGGACTTCACTTCCTCCAAGAGTTAACGCCTGCAGAGCAGAAATGCTGTTTATCTTTGGCAGCCTACTGTGGCTGAGGTCATTAAAGACAGACATGTTAAAAGCATTTTGAGCAATATCTTTTGTGTGCAAGTAAATCTAAACTTTGGCTAAAACAGAGCTGATAGAGCTGTCCTCAAGTGGAGAGGCAATTTTTGTGATACGAAATTTTCTTGGGAATAGGCAATGCTAGAGCAAAAAAAACACAAACCAACAAACAAAAACCCTAAACACTGCAAATCTGCAAAGGAGTTAGAAATCAGGGCTGCATTTGAAGTATGAGCATTGAAAGTCAGAAATCAGGGCTGTATTTGAAGCATGAGCACTACGAGTCAGAAATCAGGGCTATATTTGAAGCCTGAGCACTACAAGTCAGAAATCAGGGCTGCATTTGAAGCATGAGCACTCAAAGCAGATAAAATAATTTCTACAATCTCAAGAAAACTCTGCATGAAAATTTAACCCATTATAACACCTTAAGATAAGGTAAAGCTGTGCACTAATTATAGATCAAGTTATTTATGAAGCTCAGCCTAAAGCAAAAATTTAATTAAAAATTTTACTTGATTTCATATCCAGGTATCTAGAGAGCTAGAGATAACCTTATTTTTCCCTCTAACTGGGGGTTCTGAAGTTGTGCTGGAGCATTAATTAGCTACAAATGCATAGCAAATACAAGAATAAACTCCAGAGATCAAATAAGAAATGGTGGGGAGAGGAATTGCAACGAAGATTCACACACAAAAGATAAGAAAAAGGAGCAGTATGTTGCTGTTAGCACCAAAGAAAAAAGAACAATTCACTCAAATTCACCCAAGCCTAAGGCCATTAATGACAAGGATGATGGCAATGCAGCAGCAAAGCTCTCCTTAGAGCATCCTGACAATAACCAAGGCAGTGTGCATTAATCCAAGGAATGTGATAGATTTGAGTCATCTCATAGAACCATCTGGATACACACAGACCTACAGACACACAGATATGTGCTCTTCATAAGGCTTTACTAGCAGTCCCTGGTTAGAGAAGGGCCATCTGCTCCCCACACTGCAAGAGACAAAGAGCAGAGCCCCAGGACTTGGCTGCCAGAGGAAGCGAGTGCGCAGGGAGCACGGCTGTGAATTTACTGTGTATTAGCTACTTGGCACTAACTGCCCCTGGTGCTCAGGAGGGGAAAACCAACACACTTCATCTTCAGAAAGGAGCTGACCTAATTCAGACAAAAACACTCTTGAAGCTAACCTGCACAAAATCACTCTTAGTAGGTACTGGAAGCATCCACCTAGAGAATTCACACCAAGTAACAAGCAGGCTGTTAATTCACCCTTGAGCTCCCTGAGTACTTCTCCCATCAGACAGGCCCTTGGAAGCCCAGAACAGCAGCCAAACAGGCCCAGCACCTGTAAGAGTCACAGCATCACAGAAACATCCAGGATCACCAAGTCCAACCTATAACCCTACTCAACATGATTCCCCTTAACCGTATCCCTAAGCACCACATCCAAACCACTCTTAAACACATCCAGGGTGGGTGACTCCACCACCTCCCTGGGCAGCTCATTCCAGTCCCTGACCACTCTCTCTATGAAAAACTTTGTCCTAATGTCCAATCTAAACCTGCCCAGACTCAGCTTGAGTCCATGTGGTCCAAGGCTGGAAGTTTGGAAGTTTATGCAGCCTCTTCTTGGGAAAACAAACAAACAAACAAACAAATCCAACATAGAATTGTTTTGGTTGTAAAAGCCTTTTAAGATCAGCAACTCCAACCATTCTTCATCAAGTCTGGTGCTAAACCACATCACTCAGCACTACATCTCTGTGTCTTTTAAACACCTCTAGGGATGGAGATTCAACCACCCCTCTGGGTAGCTTGTTCCAGTGTTTGAGAGCCCTTTCTGAGAAAAAGTTTCTTCTAACATCCAACCTAAATCTCCCCGGACACAACTTGAGGCCATTTCCTCTTGTCCTAGCACTTGCTCCTACAGAAAACAATCTGACCCTCACCTCACTACAACCTCCTATCTGCTAAAAGTGCCTCCTAAATAATCTAAGGAACAAATTATACAAAGTATTACAGAGGGAGAGATAAAAGTTGACAAAAGCAGAGACAGGAAGGGGGCGGGGGGGAAGCTGGGGCTATCATCAAATGCCTACAGCTCTTCAACCATTAAACACGACGTTTCACTTATTGATAGTCATTCCAAGCCTGCATTTTAGGGGTTGCTCTTTAGGATGCAATTTATGCTCTGTGCATATAGCCAGATTTTTTTTTTTTCCCCCCCCTTTTGATCCTAAGGTGCAGTAGGCTGTGCCAAAAATGCCTTTGCCTAGGGCACCCGCCTATGTAGAGCCAGCAGCGCTAATAGACCCTGGAAGCACTCACTGCTGACACTTCATACATCAGCAGCCCAGCAAATTGCACCTATTTTTTTCTTCAATATTCTCTATATATAAACAAAGTCTTGAAAAATGTCGTTTACAGAGAGAGAGAGAGAGAGCACAATTAAGTTATTAGCACAGTTATTCAAGCCTCTTTAAACATCATCTTTGTCGCTGGAGGCACTTTTCAACAACCCTCATGGTCCTGAGTTTCTCAGGCCTCCACATCATTAGAATCTATTAGGCACCTTCACATTAGCTCTGTTTTATTATATAACACATAATTATGCATTTCATTAACAGCATCACCAGGCATGGCACATCAAAGGGAGAAAGGCAGCTGCCCAGGAAATTCAAAAAGATGCTGTTTACTTAAAGTTCACTGTTAAAAATCCTTCCCCCCACCCTTTTCAATCAAATTGTGGGCAACATGTTTCAAAGGTTTTGCTTCAGCTCAGACAACAGAGTCCAAACAACCTCATTAGAGGTTGCTGATACAGTGAATATTCCCTGAGCAGTTGATATTTCCAATCATGTAAAAGAGAAGACTGTCAGCCTGCTACAGAGTGCAAATCAATGTTCTTGTGTCTACTGCAAGCCCACTTTGCAAGAGAGCTCCCTTCCTACTTGCAGCATACAATGACAAATGCAGGAGAGCCTATCAAAAAGAAACACCCCCCCAGAAAAATTTAGTTTTGTAGCCAAATTCATTGTTCAAGGTTTGTTCAGACAAAAAAGCTGCCTGAACAAGCTGAAAAGCTGCCTCGGGCATCATCCATTCCACCCTCCCTGCCATGGGCAGGGACACTTCCCACTGGATTAGGTTGCCAAGATCCACATCCAGTCTGGCCTCAAAAGCACCCAGGGATGAGGCTTCCACCACTTCCCTGGACAATCTGTTCCAGTGCCTCACCACCCTCATGCTGAAGAACTTCTTCCTAATCTCGATCTTCCCTCCTCTATCTTGGACCCATTCCTCTCTACTCCTATCACTGCCTCACACCCTGAAAAGTTCCTCCACAGCTTTCTTATAGCCTGCTTCAGATACTGGAAGGCCACAATGAGGTCTCCTGGGAGCCTTCTCTTCTCCAGACTGAACAACACCACCTCTCTCAGCCTGTCCTCACAGGACATGAGCTGCAGCCCTCTGACAGGCTCCCAGAGGCTGCCTGTGAAGGTAGCATCACCCAATGACCTGCTACAGAAGCCTTTCTTTAGCACAACCTTCTTCAGATCAAAGGCGTTGACTCCTGGTGTAACTTCAGTATTTCATGAGCAGGGACTTGTCTTGGCATCAGATGTGTTTGAAATCAAGTTCTGATAGGACAACCAAGATAGTGAAGGGTCTGGAAAAGAGGGCTGGGGAGGAGCAGCTGAGGAGAAGAGGAGGCCAAGGGGAGACCTCATTGCTACCTGAAAGGAGGTTGGAGTGAGGTGAGGGTTTGGGCTCTTCTCTGTACTATCAGATGACAGAACAAGAGGAAACGGCCTCAAACTGCACCAGGCAAGGTTTAGGTTGAAGATTAGGAAAGATTTCTTTGCTTCAGGAGTGGTTAGGAACCGGCACAGGCTGCCCAGGGAGGTGGTGGAGTTCCCATCCCTGGAGGTGTTCCAGAAACCTGTGGCCCTGGCACTCTGGGACATGGTTTAGTGGCCGTGGTGGTGTTGGGTTGATGCTTGGACTCGATCATCTCAGAGGTCTCTTCCAATCAAGACAATCCTATGATTCTAAAGACAAAATCTCCTTCCTTCCCGTGATGTAAATACCACCATCCTTGGCAGAAGCAAACTCTCCAAAAGAAGGATCTTTGTCATTCTCCACAAGTTACAAAAGCTCTACTGAAAGTCCTGGAGTTTGGAAAATACTTAAGAAAAAAAAAACAAAAAACAAGCAGCTGCTGGACAAAGGTACAAGACAACATCTCTGAGACTGAGTTTAAAAGAGGAGTGGATGGGAAGGGACATGAAATCTTGGTACTGGCAGCCAAATCCAATAGTTCTGGAGCTGCAGCTGGCACAGAACACCAGCTCTGGGCAATTTCTCAGTCTCCATGCTACCACATGGTGTGTGAGAGCACACATCCTCCAGGAAAGCACCTGCCATTTCTCTCATGTACCAAAACTTCTCTCACTTGAAATTTTTGCTGCTATTGATTGCAGACACCAAGAAAAAAAAATGTTTGTGGTCAACAGAACATTTCAAAAGGGTGGAAGACTTGTACACAGCAGAAAACTTTTGACTGCTTTTTTTCTTGCAGAAGATGCCAGGAAGGTTGCAAGCCTGTGTGCTGTAAAGAACTGTCTCCTCATCACAGCAGTGAAAGAGTTGTTCACACAGCTTTGCTTGAAAACACAAGTTCATGGAAATAATGTCTCCAAAGATTGAGTTATTTGTATTGTCGCTGCAACTTTATGAACAATTCAGATCTGCACTTCTGCTTCTTTCATCTCTGGATTGTGATCTGCTGGCCCATAGCAACCTGCATGTCACTTTACTGCCTACTTACAATATCAAGACAAACTATGAATTGAAATGCCATTATGAGCCACCATTTTCATCTGGGATTGCACCAAAAGAGACACCTTCTTCACATATCCATCCAGCTGAACACTCCCTGCCAGAGATTTCCTTAATCTCTTTAAAACTAAACTAAACAGATCCCTTTCCTGTGCATTTCACCTTTGAAGAAATGCTTTGCAGTCCTAGGACTACATGCATGAACTCCCTTTACCGTATCTCCTTATCGCTCATCACCACCACTGCTGGAAACTTTTGGACAAGTGGGACTCTGCAATAAACATAAATCTCTTTTAAAGGATTGCTGTGCTAGCCCCAAACCAGGATGCATTCAAGTTCCCTCACACTGCTGAAAAGGATTCTTGCAGCCCGAGGCAGACGGAGCCTTGCAGCACACCCTGCAAAGGGCAGCACACCCAGCGTGGGTTCGCCGTGAGGACGTCCTGCCAAACCTCACTCCCAGGAGGATTGCACAATTAGTGGGATTCTTCCTCTTCCACAGCTCAACCCCGCTGACTCTTCCAGGTGATTACAAGGAGCAGGCAGCCTCTAGCACCCCAGAGTTTAATTACTGCCCAGACAGAGAATGAAAAAAATATCTTAGCAGAGGGCATGTGCCTTTTGTCTTGAAGCAAAGTAGCTCTAATTAATCACACCCCTGCACAGCTTCTTAATTTACCTTAATTCATAATGTTCATCGAGACCTCATCCCAGTCGTCTCTGATGTGGATTTAAATATCTGTGTGAGTTTGCTGAAGCCAACCAGCATTCTGTGGATTATTTCCTTCTTAAAAGACCTTTTTTTCCATAATTCCAAGAGCTAGCACAGCAGCAGGAGATTGCTAGAGAGAACACAGAAATACCCAGCACAGCTAAGTAATCCCTGGAAACATACCAAAAATCCTTTGAGCCTCAGCCCTTGGGAACTTGGATGGGAGATGCTGTACAAATGTTTGACTCCTTGTTTCAGTCCCTCAAGGCCAATAAATACACCTGTTTTGACAGGTTGTGGCAAGGGATGCAAGTGATCTCGGAAACAGCATAGGTGATAGCAGCAGCTCCTGCCAAGATCCCCTGGAAAGATATCCACCGGGGGTTTTTCTGTCATTTGCCTCCTTATCTTATGTACATAGCAGACACCAAACCCTGAGAGGAGGTTTGAGAGCTGTCTGAATCTGTGCCTCAGGAAGGCAACACTTGTGTGTGCTGTGGCCAGTGACCCTTCTGTTAATAAAAGCAGCAAAACTCTGTCTGTGTGCCTTGATGAATGCACCTCGGTGTTCAGCACGGCCACGTACTACCTCTTCTCAAAACAAGCCCTTGTGCTCTTTAACAACACAGCTAAGCAATCTTGCACCTTTTTTAACCCACAGTCTCACAGAACTCTTCAAATTATGATTCATAAGGATTTTTTTTTTTTAAAATGAGAGGTAAGCACAAGGAATCTCTGCCATATTTCAGTGATGCTCAAAGCACCGCCTCCAGACCACCTCAATAATATGGCTTCAGTTGCTTGTCCTGGTAGGTCTAAGCAGGCCAAAATAGGCTGATACATGTCCTGGCTTGCCCAGACATGTTTTTCTGCTCTCCCTCCTTCTGCCATGCGGAGAAGCAACTGTGGGAAAGAAGACAAAGAATCTGGAGCCACTGAGTCTGAGTACTGTGGCTTGCCCAGACTTGTTTTGAACCCTGCACTAAACAAGGTACGCAGGGTCGTCTTGTGCAAGGCTGTGCTCTGCCCTAAAAAGGGTAAAGCAAGCCCATGGCTTCACTTAATATGGTCAGGCTTGGCTAACTGC
>VWYK01055559.1:90628-105675 GCA_013399775.1 Semnornis frantzii
CTACACTGCTGAGGACGAGAAAAGGCTGGAGAAGAAAGAGCCCCACAACTATAGACAGCTGCAGACTGGACAGTGGATTTACCAAGGCTATTTGATCAATGCTCTACGCCACAGGCTGCAACTCCATTTCGCCTCCAACTTCAGTAGGAGATTAGATCTTCAATATCAGAAGAGAAAACTTACAAAGGCTTATTGCTTTTAAATAAGCATAGCTATTTCTTCCCTGAGCCTCCAGTTTCTTTAAGACATGCACTACAAAATCTGAGGTCCTAAAGCAGTTCCCCATCCCTTTCTCCACAAAAGCACAGCTTCGCTTCTTTCATTTTCCAGACAAGCTACTGCCAAAAACCCACACGGTGCTCTTCCCCCAGCTGGAGCAAATTCAACAGCAAAGAAGAGGACTTAATGCACTTAACAGGTTCCTGATTATGCATTGTTACTCCAGTTACCCTGGGATTTACTAGAAGGCAGCTAGGATGGGTACAACACTGCTCTGCATCTGCCCCTCTCTGTGCAAAGGTGACATCACTTGCAACCAGGTTTGAAAACACCATTAAGTAGACCATTCAAACACACCAGGCTCCTCCTGACAGGCAGAACAAACACTTACCCTGTTCAGAATAACTGCAGGCTTGGAGATGTTGAAAAATTGTTTTGACTAGGGTTTAAACTCTTCATTAGAAAAAAAAAAAAAAGAAAGAAAATCAGGCAGCTTAGCAAAAGAAAATTAGGCCCTGTCAAAACAACCTCTGCAGACCATCTCAGGTGTAATCAAAAAACGTTAAGTGAGCTCTAAAGTATTTAAGCCTGACAGGCTGATGCATTAAACAGCCTAGCACTAGAAGAACCTGCCAAATGAGTTTCCAAATAATTAAGCACTTCCTCTGCCTGCTTTGAAAGAGACATGAAGTGGAAAACCTTAAATACTATTCCATTGCCACAGCTCCTGTGAGAGATTTTCCTTTCTGCACCAAAATCAGATGAAAAAGCAACCAGGTGGCATTTGCTCCTGAGGAGTTAAAACCAAGGCTGTGGCTTTGTGGAAAATCCTGACCAAAGCCAAATTCAGGACTGGGTGACCTTGCTGGAGGAATTGTACTGAAATGCTCTGAAGCATCTAAGGAGAGAAGAATTTGAACATGTTGAGTGGGCACCTTGAGTGTTACCCTTCTGGTAAGGGCTCCATAGCACATGTCTTTGCCACCAGCAGAGCAGAAAGTGTTCCCCAATCCAGAGCACCTGCATCTGTACTCATTCTAAAGCCAGGGTCAAAGTCTTCCCTACACCAACACAGCACAACAGACAGCTGTGTGCTGCTTACTGTTTTCTCTCCGGAGCATCAGGCTGCGGTTGCCCCAGAAGCCCAATGTCCCTTTCTGTGGCCTTCCATCCTGAACAAGTCAGAGGAGGGCACCATCAGAGATGTCCCAAGGTCTGTGCTGCCAAACTGCACCATGAGAATGTGTCCATTTTCCACAGTCAGTTCTTTCCCATTTCTTTGTTCCCTCCCAAATACTGCAGTCTGCTACACAAGGAGGAGAAAGGGAAAAGCATGACTCAAGCCTTCCAAACCAATTCTTTTTTCTTTGAGCAAGGGTCAGGCTGAGGAAGAGCATTTGACAGGAGCAGTATAGCCACAGCAGCCTGAGGTCACTCTTTATGCTACATGATCTGAAGCATCAGACAACTCCACTCCAGCTATCTCTACAGCTGTGCACCTGCCTCCTGTCTGAAGCCAGGCACTGCTGCTTCACATGGTGCACCATTAAGTGCAGAAGTCACCTCCTGCTACAGAGCTCACCAGCTCACAACACCCCGAAACTGGCAGAGAGCCCCTAGGTTGGGGTTCTTGATTTTTTCAGAGATGCAAAGCAGCAGCTCAGGTCTGGCTCCACAACCTCGCCCAAAGCACAGCCTCCAGGCCCTCAAGAGGTTTTCCATCATCAGTCTTTCATGTTATAAAATCCAAACAGCCATCATTAGGACAGGCCACACTGGCTACCTCTTTTCTGCAATGCTCTACTTATCCATGTGTTTCACAGGTTCTCATCGCTGCCCCCCTGCATTCAGTCTTGCTCACCACAGCGGTCCACCTTTAACATGCACTCACCATCACCACCCTGCACGTCCTGGAGCCAGTTTTATTCCACTTCCAAATATAACCAGGGAAAACACTGAAACTGCAACCACAGAACAGGTTTTCTGCCCATTTTGAGCAGAGGGGAGGGAGCCCATGGCCCTCCTTAGGGGTTTGCCTCTCTCAGGACCTACAGTAGGAGCCTCCTTCCCACCAGCAGACCATGTTCAGCCCAGCAGCTGCTGGGTTGTGTAACAACTTGCTCCTGGTTCAGCTGGTCCCAATAATCAAACAGGGATTTGCAGCCCCCAGCCCCCATTCATCAGAGGGGGCTTTTAATTCAAGATGATGATAAATGCCTCAGGCTGGAGAAAAGAGATAGACTTATTGTGGTAGCTTTTGTCCTGGAGATAAATCATTCTCTTGAAAATTGGGGGTGGAACTATTGGCAGCATTCTGAAGGTTCTAAAGTTAAAAATATAACAAAACTTAATGGTTTCAGATGCTTTTTTTGTGACAATGTAACTGAAAAATGCCTTTCATTTGGCAACAAATTAAATTTGGCAAAGAATTAGCAGACCAGACAGCTCAACTGCATTTTGTAATTGGAGGGGGAAAAAAAAAAATTAAAACCAGATAAGATACTGCCAATTAAAAATAACTTCTGCACATTAAATTCCCATGAACTTTCATTAAGGTTTGTATTACACGTCCCAAATGCCCAATTGCATGGTGTAAGACACTAGATCTCTTTATTTATAAAATACCTCTAAAGCTACTGAAAGCTAGAGCCAGAAAAATGACTGTATAAAAATGTTATCTTCTCACATTACAGCTCCATTCCCAACGTGTGTATTTAAAGCAGGGAAGCAGTCTCTGCTTCAATGTGTCGGAGGCACAACCAAACTTTCTGAAAGGGATGCCAGTTGAATCTGTGCACAGTTCAGTCATCCCTGTTTATTTTACTGATAAAGACCTGGTGCCAAAGCTGAAACAGCTACATCAGAGATAAAGCTGGATCCTCCTCTGCTTTGTGAATCACCTACAGCCCATCCGGCTGTCCCATAGCTGCAGTTGTTCTTTACAGGTGATGAATGAATGAATCAGAGGGGACCTGTTTGGACTTTCTTGGGCTGGGTTCATAAGGCTGCCATCCAGAAAGGGGGAGGGGGAAATTAGGTTTCCTTTAATTTCTCCCTACAAGCATACATTTTCGTGATGGAATGTTCCAGTGACTTGACAAATTGATTAGCATCCCTACAGAGTATTGTTTTTCAGATTAAAACCTGTGAAGCTTTCATTTGGAATGGTGTTTTGGCATCTCTTGAGAATGTTAAACTTGGATTTGGCTTGGCCTCTCAGATTAAACTACATCTCCCACGATGCACCATGGATTGCCCCCTCTTTCCTCTAACACACCTAGAAAGCCTCCTGGTTTCACAGGAAATATTTCATTCCTTACACAAAAACGCTGACACGAAACACAAAAGCTTACAGCAAGACGGGTTTTTTCCCCCCATATTTCTGTTTCTCAGATGGAACAGAAACATAGCATTGTTTTGGTTGGAAAAGACCTTTAAAATCATCCAGTCCAACCATTATCTAACTCCACTGAGTCTGGTGCTAAATCATATCACTCAGCACAGAATCTTTGCATCTTTCGAACCTCCAGGAATGGGGACTCAACCACCTCCCTGTTCAGCTTTTTGATGACGTGTCCCAGGTTTTTTAAAACCAGATGAGAAGGCCTCATTGTCAGCCAAATCTAGAGCAGAATAGAAGCTGTGATGTTAGCTGACACCTCCACTCAACAAGGGAAAATACAGAATTTATATTTGCTTAAGCATTTTCACAACCCTTCCTCCTGCTTGCATCATCATGACTGCAAAGGCTTCAAAATGTAGCATCCTGCATCCTACAGCCACTGAGCAACACATCTCTCTTGGGAAAATACTTGCACTGGATAGAAAACCAAACACAAGGCTTCTAAACTACCATTTCACCATTCTAAACTACCATATCACCATTCTGCTCTTCTTACAGCTTCCCTCTGGTTAGATGGCTCGGGGGGCTGTGCTGTAGTCTCACTTTGTGTCTGTAAGTGCCCACAGTTGATGCTGTGGATGTCTTGTGAAAGGACTGAAGCTTCTGGAGAGTTATTCTCTCGGAGGAAGTGAGCAGGGTAGCCACAGAATCTGCAGCAATAGATTCTGCCTGTAACCTGAGCTAAGCACATTTCCCCTAAATTATTAGTACCGAGGAAACAAGAAAGGGGAGAGGTTAGGATTTCATTCTTACTACCCACTGATGCAGTTGTTTTGTTGCCCTCCTGTAACACTGCTGTGAAGCATATCAGAAGACTACATTACAACTGAGGTGTCCAAATTATGCCCCAAAATGGATATTCTTTTTGATTTGCTAATGGAATGTGTAGAACAAATACACCCAATTCCCTAGCTGTAGGACAGTGGTCATGTACAGCAGTGTGGTTTGGTACACACAGTGCCCTCCCAGTGTGCCCGCCTTGGTGTAGCCAAAAGCACAGACAAACCTCACCTCTGAGCCTTCAATCCCTTCTTATGAACCAGAAGATGTTACACACAGCTTGTTATTTCTGCCAGACTGAGGACTCAGACATCAACCAGCAACTTCTCACCATGCTCTGAATCCCCATCAGATGGCCATTGTATCTCAGTACCAACACCATGCCCTTTAGCAGGAGCCACTCATTCACAGCAGCCAGAGCAAGAGACTCAAGGACAGCCTTGAGGTGATTTCATCCCCTACAGAGATTTCCTTTGGCTTTCCATAATGGCATTGCATTTCCCCTTCCAAATCCTAAGGGATACTCTATTTTCTCCTTTACATCTGTCTAAAGCCTGAGTGCAAAACACTAAAATATCAAAGGTGGGTTTGAGTCTTAACCTTTTCAAAATTAACTGCATTCCCTGTGTCCATTATAAGAGATTTAAATTAAGAAGATAAATAAATTAAGCCAATAAATGATGTACTGCTTTGATTCTGTTTGAACCCAAGAGGCAAGAAAGAGGAAAAGAGTCTGGGGTATTTTCCACATAAAAGACAGACAATTCAGGAAACAAAGAATGCAAATGGATGTAAATCAAGCTTCTCCCTGCTTGCAGGACAGGGCAGCACCAGTGCTGCACAAGAACACTAATCCTGGGCCAGCCCAGTGCCACCTTCCCTCTTTAACCCTCGCAAGGCAAGAGGAAGGCAAAGAAGGCAAGGAAGGCAAGGAAGGCAAGGAAGGCAAGGAAGGCAAGGAAGGCAAGGAAGGCAAGGAAGGCAACCCCAGGAAACTTCTTACAAACCTGTTCAGTACAAGCCTCACATTGATAAGTGCTTCCAAATGGGAGACTGCAAAAAGCCAAAGCAAACATTCTCAATTCTTTTTTAATCCATCAGACACTACAAGGGGAAAAAAAAAAGAAAGAAAGAAAGAAAGAGTGCGTTTTACGGTTTGAGGGCACAACCTTTTAATTATGTTTCTGCATTGTCATGTCCAAGAGGGTTTTCTCCTTCTCAAAAATTGCCGTTTCCTCAAGCAAGGCAGCTATTTACCTTGGCTGCAGACGAAGGGGAGCTGCGCGGAGCGGCGCAGAGGAGTCAGACCGTGACACCTAGGGGAATTCGGCACACACTGCACTGCGCCCCTCGCCCTTCGCCTTCTCCGGCTTCAGCGAGGTGCCCTCAGCTCTCTTCACAGCTTCCAGCTGTTGGGTTTGCATGAGCCATGCATGCGTGGTCACGGGGGGAGGCATTCGGAAGAAGTAGTAGCGCAGGTAACAGGGAAGGCAAGGAGAAACGAAGCGACTGAGCTGCAGTCGCTGGAGACAAAGGGAACTCCATTCTCTCATTCTGGCACACAATCACTTCTCACTGCCCTGCAATGAACACATCCTCATGACCACAAAGCTAAGGAAAATGTCAATCAAGTGCTTTTGCTACTAAGGACTTACATCTGCAGCAAAGCCATAAAGTAATGGTTTGCAAATGATGCTTACATTAAAACATATTGACCCACTGCAAGAGAATTCAGGCCTGCTTTGGAAAAGACATAGTGTTTAGTGGTAATTGGGGCTGCAAAAATAATCACACCTAGTGTTCAGGCACCAACTTTCCCCTCCTCAGCCAGTAACTTCCAAAATAACTGCTATTACAGAAGCAAAACACATCAGAGTGGATTTGTACTTGATGGAATGAGAAGGTGCTGCAGCACCAAGAGCACACTGAAGCAGAAGTGTGTCCATAATCAGTCTCATTATCATAGGATCCTAGACTGGCTTAGGTTGAAGGGACCTCAGAGATCATCTACTGCAACCTCCTCACCATGGGCAGGGACACCTCTCAACTTGATCCAGCCTAGCCTTGAACGCCCCCGGGAGGAGGCAGCCACGACCTATTCCAGAGTCTCCCCACCCTCAAACCGAAGAACTTAATCTTAAGATCCAGTCTAAACCTACTTTTCCTCAGCTTAAATCCATCCCCCCTTGTCCTGTAGCTAGACACCCTTAACACCTTTCGAGCTCAAACATCAGAAAACGCTTCCTGCACCATTTACACAACTTATCCCCAGAATGAACCCAGCTGGGGGTGAGTGCTGAGCAATAGCTACTTCATCAAACACTGTGTACCAGGAGGGAAAGTCCTGGCTTGGTTGCCCTGGCTGAACTCAGACATCTGCAAAGATTTTCATGAGATTCTTTTGGGCAAAGGCAGCCAAGACTGGGTCTAGACATGGATGAAATTTCCACACAGGAATGCTCACAGGACTTGAATATCCTGCTGTGGAAGGGTGAAAGCTTCCCCCTTGTGAGCTCAACATCACTCCTCTGTTGACTAAGCTGGATTTCAGCTGTGCCTTACAGCTCACCATCCCCAGGTGTTGCAAGCAGGGTGAGGACAGCCTCTCTCATGAGAAGAGTATTATTTGCTGATCCTTTAGATTGCAGAGGTTTGCCTGGAAAGTATTGTAGCACAAACTCAAGGTGGTTTGTTATCAAAGGAGGAGAGGCAGGAAACAGAAATATGAAGTGTGTCCAAGGCAATCTCAAGATTTTGAAATCTGTAAAGCACAAATTTACCAGAGACATCTGAGAGGCTTCCCTGTGCATCACCTGCTTCTACTACTGCAAATCCTTCACTTCTCCATCCAGAAGGCCATGTTCAGCAATGACATAAAAAGGTGCATTGCACAAGGTCCTCAGCCACACAGAAGTCAATTCACAAGACAAGAAGTGTGATTTACTCTCTCACAAGAAACAGAGGATAGTGTATTCAGGGGTTCTGCTTATAAATCACTGATGCCATTATCCCCTCTGTAACCTCCCGAACTTCAAAAGCTAGCAAATCAGAAGAGAGACAGAAAGCTTTCTCAGTCACACTCCTGCTTACAAACTTACACTTCACAAATTAAAGGTGCAAGAAAACAAAATAAATCAAACAAAGCCAAACAAGAACAAACAAACAAAAACCAGACAAAAGACACACCAAAACCAACCAACCAACTCTTCAGGCGAGCTAGAAACAGCCAGGCCAATAGGTTGTTTCCTCTCTGCAGTTCACTGTGCAAAGGACATCACCTGTTCATTTCACTGCAGCACCAAAAGCTCGGCTCAACCCTGACCACACAAATACCTGAAAGCTGACCAGGCTGACAGCTTCAGCATCTGGGGCGCTTGGAGCAAAGCAAGGAACCTTTGTTCTTCCCCATTTGCTCTGTCAACCCTGACCTAGCCAAGGAGCAGGTGCAGCCATTCCAGTCAAAGAAAAGCAACCACACCACTGCAGCAGAGTTGCTTCCTCACTCCTGTCAGAGTAATAACTCAGGAACTTCCCAGTATATTTAGCTCAGACACAGAATTCAGTTCTGCTATATCTCTCAAAAGGGAGCATTACATTGCTTTGAGGAAAACCTACCTTGTCAGAAAATACACTTGGACATCAGCTCAAGTTACATAAATCCAATTTGCTGCCAGGTGTTAATCACTTGGCTTCCCTTACCTTGATTGAAGGTTTGATTAAAATATCTGACTCCATCTGGACCAATCCATGTGCTTGATGAACAGCTATATTCTGAAGTTTCCCTCTTGAACTGATTTATGCTTCAATATTAAAAATGAGGAAAAAAATAATTAAATGGATGAATGTAATTTACCTCGATGCCTGTACAGAACACATTTATTTGATATAACTTTTACACCAAAAGCCTGCTCTCCTTTACATCTCCCAATTAAGTTGTTTTATTAACTAATAAATCTAGTTTACTAGACCAGTTTATGAATTATTCTACTAAACTAATAAATCTGGTTTATTAATGCTCATATTCCTCTACACAAACCTCCTGCTGCTGAAACTCAAAATTTCCAAAACCAAGGAGCATATTACACTGCCTAAAACAGGAAAACTGGGGGAGAGGGGGAAATGATTGAAATGCCCAGCATGGTCTTGATCTCCTTCTCCATAGCTATCACTGTAACGCTGAAGAACACGATGAGCAGACCAAACAAGTAGCTTCCCTGAGGAACACCTCAGTAGGCAGGCACAGCATCCCAAGCTGAGAGATGCATCTGCACTTCGGCAGCTCTGCACAGGAGAGCACCACAGAGAGCCAGAAGGCCTTACAGGTTTCTTCTTCCACAGCAGCACAGGCTACACAGGACAAGGGGCAATGGGTGGAAGCTGAGGCATAGGAAGCTTCATGTAAACACGAAGAGGAATTTTTTCCCTGTGAGGGTAACAGAACCCTGAAACAGGCTGCCCAGGGGGGTTGTGGAATCTTTATCTCTGGAGATATTCAAACTCTGCCTGGATGTGTTCTTGTGTGATCTGGTACAGGAGATCCTAATCTGGCAGGAGGGTTGGACTGGATGAGCTTTGGAGGACCCTTCCAGACTCTGACATTCTGTGATTGATTCTATACATCTAAAAGATGTTTGCCTAGTTCAGAAACTACATCTAACAGATGTTTGCCAAACACATTCTTCAAGCTCTCCTTTGGTAAGTTCTGCCACCAGTCACATCAACATCTGCTCCTCAGCCTGCCAGGCACGATGCTGACCCTGCCCAGCCTTTCCGCACAGCACTGCTGTTCCTGGACACTCTCAACCTCTCTCCTGTGAAGCAACTGCAGTCTCCAAGCAGGTACAACTTCCTTCTTCCAGTTTGGAAAGCATCCTGCATGTTTTGGACATCGCCACACAGCTGAACAGTAACAATACAAACTCTGTTTCTGGGACAAAGAGCAGCAGATCTGTGGTATGTGACCCACCTGATCCCTACTCAGAACTACAAGGAAAACTTAAAATGCAGCCAACATCTAACGCAATAAAATGTCTTCCAGACCCCAGATTGGCAACCAAAGGAACACAAGACACTTCCCAACCTTGTGTTTGCTTATTTCATTAATCCAGCCACTCCAACAAGAGCATGTTCCAAAGTCATAATAGTCAATAGAATATAAAAAAATTACTTGCTCCATCCTGCTTTAGAAATCACGTGGCCATGCAAACCACTTCTAGCACAGCCCCAAGGTCTAAACAAGTGCCTTTAGTACCAGTAAAGCAGTGCACACACACAACCCAGCACGTCTGAGAGGCAGCTTGAAGCCTGCAGCAGTGCCAAAATAACAGAGAGAAACAACATAAGAAAGGGTTTTCACAATTAAAATACATGGCTGAGCAAGAAGAACAAAGCAGAGAAAAGGGAGATGTGGGACTTGTTTACACACAGGGGTTTGTGCCACTAACTCCTTCTGTTTGCAATCAGTCTGTGCAGCAGAGACAGGCTGCTGCCTGCTGCCAAGGCGTCCTGCATGCTCCAGGAACACGTGCGGTGCCAAGAGCTGCTGGTGGAAGAACCACATCACTTCTTTACCTGCTTCCTCCTCCTCCTAGGAATATCAAGGCCTGCTGGAAGTGCTACAAAACACAACCAAAAGCATTTTTCCCTGTGTAAATGCATGAGGATAAGCTATGCTAGTGAGAAGCACTGTCATAGCCACATACAGCCCCATCCTGTACTGCCATGGTTTAAAACACACTTCACAGAGTTGGATCAGTACCAAAGACAAAACTCATTATATTACTTTCTTTTTTTTTCTTTAATAGAATTTTTACTGGATATCTTGAAAGTGGCAAAAATTGTCAATTACTCACCTGTTAGTTCTCCAGAAATTAGTATTTACATGTCTCTGAAGCACTAAAAATCATAGAATGGTTTGCTATGGAGGGGCTGAGATGAGCCAAACTGCAGCCTCACAACTGCAATCATCACTGTCTATTCAAATGTAGGCAAGGAGAAGGGTGAACAAGCCTCTTTTCCATGTTCAGTCTTGTCCCTTATTACAAGCTTACTAAAGCCATCATCATCTGCATGGCCTTGCAAAGCCCAAGACAATTTGGTGCTTCAGATCTACCCATTTTCAACAGGATGTACTCTTTGTAACTTGCAGCCACGCCAAAAGAAGAACTGGCACTAAGACTGTTTACCCTCTAGGATGGATCAAGCATGACTATTTTTGATTCAGAAGCAGACAAAAAAAAAAAAAAAAGCCATGAAATTGTTGTGGTTTCAGATGTTTTTCCTTTAGAGCAAAAATAGTTTTGTTTTGAAAAAGGACATTTTGCAATCATTTAGTCCTTAAAATAAAAAAGGTGAGGGGGAAAAAAGCTTTTCCTGTGGCAATCCAAGTAGTCATAGTCACCAAATCTTGGTACTAATTAAGTGAAAAAGTTTTCTTTATGTTATCTGTTATAAAGAACACAGCAAACCATACTGAGCAAGCTGCTGCAGGTCAAATGACAACATCTCTGCTTTCCATACACTTCAATCACCTCTTCAGAGTTCAGCCACTAATGCTGAGTTATTCAGTACTTACAATCCACGTTATGCAATATAGTTATGATGCTGCCCACTTGGAAGGAGGAATTCTAAAAGTTTTTAGAGGTACAAATTGTTAGTGAGCATTTGCCCTGACTGTGACATCAAGCTGAGCAATTCTTTTACACCTTCCTCTTCATTCCTCACACATAGTTTTTGATGTACTTGGTCTGCAAAACTTGCATCAGATTCAAGCAACTGTTCAACTCCATCACCCATATAATATCCTTCACCATACTCCCTGCTTGCTTATTAACACAATCATGCTGTACTGGGATGTGTCTCCTAATACATAAGAGGACTGATCAAGTCAAGTCCCTCAGCCAACAGCAGCTGACTGAAGCTGAGATTAACAAAGGTTTCTTATTGCTTTCCAGATCCAGCTACCCAGCACAGCTTGTCTCCTGCAGCCCCACACCTTTTAAAGTTAAATTAGAATTCTGAACTGAAGAAGTGCTTGTGTGATCCACAGAGCCATGTTTTAGTCTTTCCTCATCTTTTAACTCCCTTTTGTTTCCTTCTTTATTTCCTTTAATTTGAAGTGATGGCAAATGCCTCTCACTGGGGAAGTTTAAGTGTGATGAAATTTCAGTGATTAAAAGATTAAATGTGATTCTTGTCTTTACAGAAATTCATTTCAATCATTCAGCTCTGATGCACTTTAGAGTTCTTCTATCCCAAATCCTTTTAACTGGGAGAAATGGTTAATAATTGCATTTACATAGTGACTCTCCCCACTTACACTTCTGAGCTGTTTTCTCAGCTGGCAGTTCCTCATGAGTAGGGTTCATGGAAACAAATAATGGTAAATACACTGTCACTGTCATTGTACATACCTGCAGGCATTAACATAAGCAAACAGATTATCATGAGTTGTAGAAATAGACAAGAAAATGAATGAAAGTGTCTCAAATCACTAGTGGCAGTAGCTGCCAGGAGGAAACTGTCCTTTTGTCTTGCCTGTGTGTCTCAAGAGATGTGGCCAACCAGAGCTCCTAGTAGGCTACCAGCCTGAGACTGCAACTTGTAGACAGCAAGGACTTGGGATCTGTGTTTTCACTGAAGACCTCATTTTTCAACTAGTACTTACAACTCTGTTGTGTGTCAAAACCAATCCACAGTGTCAATTTAAAGTACTACCCAATTCGCACAAATCTGAAGTCCCTGGTCCATATGACCCCCTGAAGTCCTGTTTCTAACTTGCACACTCTTTGCTTCCCTTCCCTCTTGAAAGGATGATGTCCATTAATCACAGAATTAGAGAGTGTGTTGGGTTGGAAAGGACTTTTAAAAGTCACCTAGTGCAACCCCCCTGCAGTGAACAGGGACAGGAACAGCAAACCATGCTGCTCAAAGCCCCATCCAGCCTGCCCTTCCTTGAACAGGGATCAACAGCAAGAAGTTCCTGGACACCCTACACACTGGAGAGCTGTAATGCCTAAAGCACATTACATACAGCAGAGACACCAACCTTGCAATCTGGGTGGATGAAGAGCCTTTATCAAGGTCTTTCTATTAGATTTCCGTATACCCATTTTGAAGTAAGCATGAACACACCCAAAAATGTTTAGAAATAAAGTGCAGCAGGTGGTGGTTTTCACTGGCTGCTTTGCACTCACCAAAAGGAAGTTTTCACCCAGGATGTCCATTTCTCTTACACAGACTTTCAACATAACATTGTTCAATATGACATTAGTGCTATTTCATTCAAAACAAATGGGTTTCAGCTGAGTTGAGCTCAGTTAGCATTTGTAAATAAATGAAGGTACTCCTGAAAAAGGAAAAATATTTGGAAAATATTTCAGTAAACATCCAGACAAAAAGCACTGGAACACACACAGGCAAGAACATTTTCCAAGCACAAGGTTTGATGCACTCTGTGGATTGTCGCAGAACAGCTCAGGTAACACATTTATAGACACCTTCAAGCTGAGACCCAGCTCTGGGCAGTTGTCACTACCCATCAGACAATCTTACCTAAAGTCTTTTTTTCCCTGTATCTCAACAGTCATAAGCTTATGAGCAGAACACATCCATGAGAGCAAGATGAAGTTGGGACTAGCTCAGTCTTCACAAAGCTTAGGTCAGGCTTTGTTTCCCAAAACTGAACTCTGGGACAGGTCAAACCCAGGTCAAGTTTTTGACAAAGCCCCGAAGTCCAAAGGCAGCTAGAAGGACAGCTTGCCTGGACCCAGTGGCTACATATTTAAAGCAGTAGCCTAACTTCATAGCTAGGTAGAAAAATAGTGACCCTCTCAAGCAACCTTTTCAAGTTTTGTCAGTTTAATATACAAGTGCATAGACATATATCCTTAAATTGTCCACCCTGCCCATGGAAACACTGAGCTTTGGGAACAGAAGCATTAGTCAACTTGACTTTGAAAAAAAGAAAAAAGAAAGATAGGTCTGCCAGATTCTTGGCAAAACATTATCTACATTGTGATTTCCTCACAGAGAGAAAAGTGATGAATTGAGGAGAAGCAAATGCAGGCCAAGGGGCAGAAGGGCACTTAGGAAGAACAGCTTTGCCTAATCTATGGGCTGAAGATTAGATATTCAATTCCAGTCAAAGGAATGGTACCCTGTGTTATGTTGTGGGTGGGGAAGATACTGCAGTGGGTTCTTTCCAAGTTTAAAAGCAGGCTGGTTTAGACAAGATTATTTTGGGTTCAAGTCACTGTGACATCGACTCTTTCAGTTGCCTAATTATGAGAGTTTATGAAGAAAAAAAAAACACAATTGAATGGTTCTCACAGATCAAACAGTTTGTTTCTTGCTGCCTTTTTTTTTTTTTCCTTTGGTCAAGTTATAGTAGAATAACGACTGTGACCTGAGCAGGATCTTCTAGAGCAATTAAAAAGGAAGAAAGAGTTTGAATAAGAATCATGCTACAGAGTTAATGTAAAAAAAAAAAAAAACCAAAACCCAGTATTTGGCAAACAAAAAAATACAGGATGAAGACAAGAATATATAACCAGAAAAGCTCTTGTAAGCATTGCAGCCCTACAAAGCATGTGTTGATGTGTTGCTTCCCCAGTTTCAGGTATGGTCTGGCAAGGTGCTAAATGCTCCATGAACTTTTGGAGTCACTAAGGCATCACTTCCAAACACTGTCAAAAGAACTCTTAAGAGGCATTTTCTTTAACATCTGATGCTAAATCTTTGCTAGTTGCTCTTAATCTCAATCCTGTAGTACTTTGTAGCATGTTGGGCCCTGCTGGTTTATGTTATGGTTTGTTTTGTCCTCCAAAAATCAACAAGGAACTGTGTGTGTTTGGATGTGTTTAAGTAGTTTATGCAGGGGGTTTGTAATGTGCTATGAGAAAGCCAAACCTTTGACAGCAGTTTCCCTGCTATTGGCAAACACAGAACTCTGGCTCCAAACTGTCAAAACAGTAATTGATACAAATCTGACCTCTCGCAAAGAGAGGTACTCAGGATAAATGGGACTCTAACTCCTTCTGCTGCTCTGACAACTGCATTTGGTTTGGGCTGTCTCACTGCAGTGCTCAAAACGTCAAGTCCTGACTGTCGCAAGACAGGGGAGCAGATCTATAGCACAGCATAAGAAAGCTGAACAGTGGAAAGATCCTGGAGCTGAGGAAAGCCAATTTCCCTACCTACCTTACCCACTCCTTCAGACACGGAAGCAAAAGGCTTCAAGGGAGCTTCCTGGAGGTGTCCCCTCCGAGCAAGACGCTGAGCAGGGAGGGCTGCGCTGCAGAGCCAGCAGCCTGCCGCTGAGCGGAGCTGAGCTCCAGCCAGTACCCATGCCGTGGACCTGCTCCGACACTGCTCCTTCGCAGCATTCCTCCTCCTCCTCGGGCTCACATTTCACCTCCGATGTATCAATTGGAAGTCCGACAAGCAGGATGCTGCTGTGAGCGACGAGCAGTCCCAGGCAGAGGAGGAGGAGCTGACAGGCACAGCTTTCAATGAAATGCGCTCTTAATCATAGACTTATAGTACCCTATAATGGTAAGGTTGGAAGGGACCTCAAAGATCATCCAGTTCCAACCCCCTGCCATAGGCAGGGAGACCTCCCACTAGCACAGGTCACTCAAGGCCT
>VWYK01055559.1:105822-121222 GCA_013399775.1 Semnornis frantzii
GGGGTCTGAGGAGGGCAGAACAAAGGGGCAGAATCCCCTCCCTTGCCCTGCTGCCCACACTGCTCTTGCTGCAGCCCAGCACACAGTTGCTGTCTAGGCTGCACTCACACTGCAGGCTCATGTTGAGCTTTTCATCAACCCAGACTCCCAGGTCCTTTTCCCCAGGGCTGCTCTCCAGCCATTCACCTATGATCCTATGCAGAGTGCAACCTATGGGTAATGCACACATCTGCGTATCAGCCCATGGAGAGCTAGCTGTGCTTAGCTCCAGCATTTCTTTTACCTGAGGAAAAGGATAGAGAATAAAAACTTACATTCTGATGCCCAGCACTGGCAGAGAGAGCCATGATGACATGTAGGTACTCTACATTCTAAGCAAAACTTTAGTAATGCCATCTTTACCAACGGCTGCAACAAAATCCATCCTCTTCCACGGGATTGAAAGGCATCTAATGTTTAAGACAGTGACATCCAGGGAGAAGTAGCTTAATTGAAAAACCTGATTAATTTACTGTGAGATCCAAATACCTTGCATTAGATCCTTCTGCACTTCGGTCATGCATTAGAACTGAAAATGGCCATACATGGTTTTATTGTTTCCTCTCCCTACCTCCATCTCCCCCAAGGGAAAGCTACCCTGAGATGTTTGTTTCTAAGCACTACATGCACATTACACTGCACGTGTGTGGCAATAAAGTCAAGCAGGCACTCTCCAGGCTGCGAATGAAGGATGGCACAGCTTGCTGCTTGGTTTTGCTGTAGCATCAGCCACAGGGTTTGGCCAATCATCAAGAAAAAATCTGTGACCTACAGAGCCAGCTTTGACCTGACAAATAATCCAAAGGGTCTATATTAAAACAAATTGAAGGTTCCCAAAACTCTCATGCTCTGAAGTACAATAAATTCCCCCCAGGAATTTCTGCGCTAGGTAGAACGAAACTAAAACCAAACAATTTTCGTGAGAAACATAACCCACAAGCCTTCAACTCTGTAAACTGTGTTGGCTAATGCCACAGAACATGAAGGAAGCAAAATTTCCCCTGAGCCCCATGTTCAGTGAAATGAAAATGTTTCTGGTTATCTGTACCACAGTAGGAGCCAAAAACTACTGAACCTTGGCAGAAGTCATGTGGATAATAATTTTAGCTAGCTTTTTCCTCTAATGACACTAACAGAAGATGGGAGACAGAATCCACTGCTTTTCAGAAAACATCCTGGCAGGAGTGTTAGAAGAGCAATGCTTATTGTAAGTTAGCAACTGATGTGAATCCAGCTGCTCGTTACACAATACTTGGGCTTCAGGAGGCCTGACCTCTTCCTTCTCCATGTAGTCTCACCTTTCTGCTCCAAATTGTTGCCTCCTTTGTTGTGTCACTTCAGCTGCTGGGGGGACTGGCCCACAAAAAATATTTGAGTTGAAAACCAACAACTTCTGTGCTTGCCTCAGCTAAGCATGTGGCAAAGCAAATACACCCTGCTTGGGAAAAGGAGCAACAGAACTCTGTGTGCATGCTGCCTGGCAGACCTTGATTTTGCTTATTGCAGAGGTGTTGGGGGTGTCTATCTGTCTGCCTCTGGAAAATGCCATAACCTCTGGTTTCTGCATTGCTAGATGCAAGCCAGAAGAGACTGAGACATCAATAAAAAAGTGCCCAGGGAACTACCTTAGGAAAATTTACTTAGCAGCAGAAAGTGGACTGGAATTCAGATGGCCAGAGGTTTATTTCTAGCTTTCTAAATGATCCTCAAGTCAAAACCACTTCACTGAGCTACCTCCAGTTTATAATTTTTTTATATCTATATATATATATGTATAATGTTTCTATATTTTTATATTGATATATATTATATATTTTAAATATATATTTATGGTTTATATATACTTTTTTAATATAACATACATGCATATAACATACTTGCATATATATAAAAAATAAAGAAGGAAAGTAAAGAAAAATAATCAGTGTTGCAAAAAAAAGGCATTAATAGAGAGTCTTCCTTTATACACTGATTATTTCCCACATGCACAACGTGATTTTCTTTCCAAAGCACTCATTCAATTACATGAAAACAACATCCTGCATCAGACAAATATTGCACGTTTAAGGAAGGCCACAATGTGAAGAACAGAGGGAAGGATATAGAAAGAGGAAATAAAATTAAGCTTTAATTCTGCCTGGGAAAATTAGATTCAAATCCAGCCTTTGCAGGGGATAGTGGATACAAGTGGTGATGCTGATACATACAATGCACTAATCTCTAGTGCTTGCCAGCTTATAAAACCTGCATCCTCTGGATGTGTTACCTGGGACCTTGGGGACAGTGTGCAGAAATGCTGAGCAGTCAGCATAGGCTGAAGTCAACAAGTATACAAAACACTTGAGCAGTTTTAAGATTAAGGAATGCCAAATCCTAAGAGAAAGCAAACCATCAAACAAACCAAGAACACAGCAATCACTACGGGGCCCTTTTGACTTCTCTGTGGTACCCACAACTTTTATTGGTACAAAGATGGATGACAATGAGGACAATAGGCAGAAAATAAGGGGGAAAGATTGGAGAGTTTGTGTGTCAAAGCCAGCACTAAGGCTGCACAGGCAGCTATATGACTGATATTCCCAACTCAAAAATGCTGTTAGACACTCTCATGTATGGATTTTTACTTACATGTTGTATCTTCACAGTGGCATAGTTTCCAGTAGCAGGGAACTCAAAAGGTGTTACACACCACAGTAAAAGCCAGGCAAGCTTCACCTGGACATCTCCAGCTCCTTGCTGCAGTCAGTTGTACGTGCTGTGTGTTCCACCAGTAGGATCAGTGATGAAGTTGGACCTCTCCTACACACCTGTTACAGCTGCCCCATGGAGGATCCTTCAACATTCTACTGCTGATACTGCCCTGCCTGTGACTGCTTGGAGAGGGTACATGTCTTGAGCCTACTTAACTCCAAAAGATCCCAGACGAGAGGGAGCCTTCATTCAGACCTTTCTAAAGAAGCAAGTTCTTGCTTAGACTGGCATTTGTGTCTCCTGCTCACCAGTAACCTGCTCTGTGAAAGGGACTGCCAGACAAACAGCATCTCCCAGGATGGGTCCTGACTGCAGGCTGCCACTTCTTTCTGATTGCACTGTAACTGAACCATGCAGAATAAGACACAAGTTCTTGCTGCTTCTCCTACTGCAATTGCTAATTTCTTCCGTGATTAACATTTTGCTTAGCCAGCATGCCTCAGATTTAAATAAACGATTCATCTTAAAAGGCTAAAAAGGCAAAGGAGATCTGTATCTTCCTTTGGCTGCTTTTTGATTTTCTTTTAGACTACAGATAGCTCACAGTGGCTGCTCATTTGAATTCTTTGTGTCGCTCCAGCAAGTGAACACATTGGAGTCTTCCTTTCTCTCAACTTGCTTTAGGAAGGAAAAAATCCTTAAAAAACCCACAGAAAAACCAAAACCAATATTGCATAGGGTTTCTTATGTCAACACCACAATAAAGAGCATCCAGAAGACATCAACTGGTTTGTAATTTCTTTTTCTGGAAGCTAATCTCATTAATTTCAGCAGAACTGTTCACAAGAGAGAGCTTACCAGACTTATCTCACAGACACGCACGAGCAGAGCACAGCCAGATTAAAAAAGTGTCACAACCTATTTAGTTTTTCAAACTAGACAAATAAATGAAGGGTCCCTGTGCATGTTGTGCAGTCCCCATCATCTCTTTTTTCCTGGGCCAGCATCATTTATTTGAGGAGAAAGCTCATGTGTGAAAACCTGCATTTTTCTCCTTCCATTTTTCTTGTCTAAGGACAACCCAGAAGGCAATGGGAAAAGGTCTTCAGTATTAATCTACTACTTCACAAGCATTGAATAAAACTACTTCTGAACTTCCTTTTAATTAAAGAACATTAAAGTTGTTTAATTAGACAGCTTTCTTTTAATTAGAGTGGGTGGCTTTCCCCCATTCCACAGTGACACGCAGCAGGGAGATTGAAAGCCTGCTGGAGCGTTGTCTCTATCTCCCTCCCAGATGCAGTGGGCTCACCAAGGATCTGCTGGACACCCCCAGGTCACCCAGGGCAGGTGGAGGGGTTGACACCCCCACACACCCACACCCCCATCTGCTCATCACTTAGCTGGGTTCTGAAATCTGTTGAAAATAGGGAGGTGGAGGACAGGGGTGTGTGACTGCAGCTGGCTCAGGCCACCACCCAGGAGAGCACCAGCAGTGATGTTGTATAATTGACAGCCCTTCATAAATCAGTCATGGTTAGAGGCAGGAGAGGACAGAGCCTTAGCCAGTGTGCAGCAGCTAAGCTAGGTTGGTTTCAACAGATTTAAACATGGAAAATGTTGAACATGTCTTTTAAACATGCAAAGTCCTACTGACATAAAGCAGAAGGCTACTGAAGACTTTCAAATTCTTGACTCAGGGACTGAAATTGCGTCTTTTGCGAGGAGCCTTGTGCTGATAAACCATGAAATGCCTTTTGAAGAGCTGCATGTTAGTGCCTGCCCAAGTGTGGTGACCATGACGGGCTACAGCCCAGCATTTCAGTCATCTGTTCCCAGGTTAATGACCATGGCAGCCAGAACAGCCCTACTTTTAACAGAAGATGTGTCATGATTTAAATGTGTACACCGTGTTCCCAGGCAGCACTTCAAACTGCACTGAAATGGAGGGGCAGGAAGAAAAATACAAACCCTTAGTGAAATGAAAAATCTATTCATTGTATAATCTTGGAAGAAGTTTCTGCAAGACTTAAATTAGAAGCCTTACCCAATCTCTCAGAGGCTTTTAGCAACTTATATGTGTTTGTGTTTAATAAAAAACTGGTGGAGGGTTCCAGCTAAATTAAATTAAACTAGTTCTTAATTCCTGTGTTTTGAGAAGGCATCACGTTAGCACCGTGCTGACTTTCTTCATGGAAATATGATTCAGTTCCTTGGCTCACACATCCCTGTTCCTAACCCAGCACAAGGGAGGGAAAAAAATAAAATCACAGCTGCAGTCTCTGAGCTCCTGGAGACCAATGTCTGAAGGCAAAGAAAACAAAAGAAACCTAAAGGGAGAGCTAAACCTTGGTAAGTATTGTCTGGAAGGTTTGTGGCTGCCTCTGACTAACCATGCACTCCTATTTTTCAACATCTGAGTCATCCCCTGGGTGCTGCACCTCTATGTAAATAAATAAATAAACAGAAACCCACAGAGTAACAGCAAATGTGGAAGGGTGGTGAGGAGGAGGATAGGATAGGTTTGGTCAGGGCAGTGAAAAGGAAGAAAACAAACCTCAAGGGTGAATACTTTCCATAACCAAAAAGGATCAGAAATAAACCAACAAACCAGTCAGTCAAGCAAGAAGTCAGCAAACAATCTATACCATATTAGCAAAGACCAACACTGGCATCTCTGCTCAAGGTACAGTCTAAGAATCAGAGAATCCTTTTGGTTGGAAAAGACCTTTAAGATAATCCAGTCCAACCATTCTCTAACACTACCAAGTCTGAGGGCAAACCATGTCCCTCAACACCACATCTCTGCCTCTCTGAAACTCCTGCAGAGATGGTGACCCAGCCACCTCACTGACCAGCCTGTTCCAGCATCACTTACTGAAACAGAAAAGCCCAAAATCAGGCCTGCAGTTGCTAAGTTTGGCTGCACTGCAGCACAGTACATTTTCAGAACCACCCTGACCCACAGGGCAGGACTGGGCACCCTTCCTTGCCCCTCCTCACAAGGCCCTGGACCATAGTGATGGGGATTCACCTTCTTTGTACATAGCCAGGGAGGATAAAATCATTATCCTTCAAAAAGCCTAAAAAGTCTACTTTTGCCTACATAGAAACACAGCATTACACTCCTGCATGAACACAAGCAGATCCAGCAAGCTGCCATCTGCAGAGCTGGCAAAGCAGCACCTGTTTACTGTGGTTGCCCTTCACTGGCACTGTCCACTGCCTGAGGGCCTGGCTGCCCATCACTGTGTGCCTTGCACAGTCACCTCCAGCACTTCTGCAGGTGGCTGGAAAACTGCCACCCCTTTTGTGTGCAGCCATGTGAGACTGGTTTTGGTTTTATACAGACTTGGCATGGGTAAAAGCAGTTAGAGGAGGTGCACAGCAGCCAGCAGGTCATGCTGCAGGATGGGTTGCTCTTCAGAGGACTGACTGCAGTTGTCCACAACTCTTCGCCAAGCCTCGTGAGGCATCCTACTAGGAAAGCAAGCCAGTATTTAAAACATGCAGCAAAAAACAGTGTTTTCCTTCCCTGCATGGCATGAGACATGGAAGCATTCAGAACCCACCTGGATGTGTTCCTGGGTGAGTTACTCTAGGTGACCCTGTTCTATCAGGGTGGTTGCACTACATCTTCAGAGGTCCTTTCTGACTCTCACCCTGCTCTATCAGGGTGGTTGCACTACATCTTCAGAGGTCCTTTCTCTCACCCTGCTCTATCAGGGTGGTTGCACTACATCTTCAGAGCTCCTTTCTGACTCTCACCCTGCTCTATCAAGGTGGTTGCACTACATCTTCAGAGATCCTTTCTGACTCTCCCCACACTTCAGTTCTATGATTAAACATGTAACAGCAAACTCCCTTTTCCTACCTCTGCTACATTCCAGGGTAAGTTCAGTAAAACTCTCACTTTTTCTCTCACCTATGCTGTTAATTGCCTGCCTGTAATTAAATTGAGCACAGGAGTACAGTAAATGACAGAATGGCTCAGTGTTTGAGCCTTGCTGCCTCATAAAAGCACTGATTTGGGCTACGAACGATACCCACACAGCACAGCTAGAAGATCAACCTAAAACCAACAGCGGCTTTTATATGGACCGATGGTCTTTGGCGTAGGCCCCTTCCAAACACCAAGTTTTCATGAGTTAGCCCAGCTGCCACTTGTATTTATTTTATAAACACCACATGCTAAGTGTAAATTGCATCGTCACCACCACTGATTACACCCCAGACACTTATATACAAGTTATGGGTGGTGGAATCCAGCTTTAGGCTGAAAGCCAAGCAAGACCTCTCCAACTGGGCTATGTAACAGAGGAGGTTTTGAAATAAAATACTGAATCAGCCAGCATTTGGAAGAGTAAGAGACTCTGTGTGTCACATTAGAGACTTGCTGCAGAGGAGATACAGCATTTAGCAGCACTGAGCCTGAAGAGACTGCACACACAAGCACACACAGTCAGCTCATGTGGATCTTGCCAACCTGTCCAGTTGACAAATAGATTACTGCATCAGCACCCATAGACCAGATCTTGCTTTTCAATGTCTTTTGTCCCACAGATTCCTGCAGGCAGAAGGTGTATCACAAGGAAAACCCCAAATGAGCAGTGCAGGGTCTTTAGGAGGCTAACAGTGAATAAAGGTAAGGCGAAGGAGGACTTTTAGAGTCATGGGGTTTTTTGCATGACTTGTCCATCTCTACAAACAGCATGAAAAATATGCTGTTAGCCATCGAGGCCATTTTCAGCTCAGAGACACAGTTAAAGGACCCTAAGAACGGGTACAAGAAAACACTAAATGGTGTCTTTGGGACACATCAGTAATGACCTTCATGAATTTGTAGTCATTACTAGTACACTGAATATATGTGAGGAAGCTCTTTCCTGCCTTATTTTACCCAAAAAGGCCTCTCTCATACTAGACCTTCTATTTGAAAAGCACTCTTTGGCCTCCCTGGGTTTGGTCTGGTTTGTTTGTGCAGGGCTGACCACAGCCATGCTGTCTCCAGAGCCCTCAGCTCCCACAGGCTTTGCCGCCTGCCACAGTGCTCAGCTGTGATTCATTGTGGCACAGGTCAAACGTCTCCTGCCCTTCTGAGGTCACAGCCTCACAGCCAGGCACCAGGCACCACAGCCTTCCTGGCAGTACATCCCACCAAGGCGTTTCTCAGCTTGTCATGCAGCACAGCCAATGAGCAAAGTGCACAAGCACCAGGTGTGTTCATAGATTCACAGAATGTTTTGGGTTGGAAGGGACCTTGAAGATCACTTAGTTGGCAGGGACGCCTTCCACTAGAGCAGATTGCTCACAGCCTCGTCCAACCTGGCTCTGGTGAGATCTCACCTGGAGTACTGCATCCAAGTCTGGAGGTCCAGAGAAGGGCCACGGAAATGATCAGGGGGCTGGAACACCTCTGCTACAGAAACAGGATGAGGGACCTGGAGATGTTAAGCCTGGAGAAGAGACAGCTCCAGAGAGACCTATTAACAACCTTCTGGTACCTGAAGGGGGCCTGCAAGAAGGATGGAGAGACACTTTTTACAAAGGCCTGCAGTGGCAGGACAAAGGACAATGGGTTCAAACTAGAGAAGAGCAGATCTACATCAGATGTTAGGAACAAGTTCCTTACTGCGAGGCTAGTAGAACACTGCAACAGGTTGCCCAGTGAAGTGGTTGGGGCCCCTTCCCTGGAGATGCCAAGGTCAGACTTGACAGGGCTCTGGGGAACCTGATCTAGTTGAGGATGCCCCTGCTGACTGCAGAGGGTTTGGACTGGATGACCTTTGGAGATCTCTTCCAACCCAGACCATTCCATGATTCTGTGAATATCTTCAGATAAGCAGCATCCATGACATTTGCAGCCAAAGGAGCTATGAGATGGAAAGTCCTCCAGGGCAGGAATTAGATGTTTGTACTGCTGTCAGAGCCCATGGGAGCTCACCTCCTCTGCCTTAGCTTACAGCAGGACAATCTGTATATGACAGGACCAACAGCATCTGTAATGGCTGCTGTGATGCCCTGGAGTCAAACTCCATGCTCTTTATCTTCTACTTCAGTGTGTATATATACACACATGCATGTATAGACACACCAANAGGAGCTATGAGATGGAAAGTCCTCCAGGGCAGGAATTAGATGTTTGTACTGCTGTCAGAGCCCATGGGAGCTCACCTCCTCTGCCTTAGCTTACAGCAGGACAATCTGTATATGACAGGACCAACAGCATCTGTAATGGCTGCTGTGATGCCCTGGAGTCAAACTCCATGCTCTTTATCTTCTACTTCAGTGTGTATATATACACACATGCATGTATAGACACACCAATGCATAGAGATACGTAAGCACAAGTAGGCAGCCACTGTTTGTAGGCTTTATAAACATATGCATAGTTTGTATATAAGAAACCCCAGGGAAATAAAATTCCAAGAGCATTATATATGCTTTCCTCATGGCAAACCTAAACTTTTTTTTTTTTTTATATCCCCTCTGATATACTCAGCTTCCATCTGCTCCATAGAATAAATCCTGCCTTGCTGTTCTGTGAAGTTACTGAGCTCTGTCCTTCAGCAGCTGGCACTGCTGTTCCATTACCTTGATTTCAGAGAATGGTAGAGGACACATCCATGTTTCCACAGCCCAGAACTGAACACAGTACTACAAATGTGGCCTCACCAGCAGCTTCTCACAACAACAGAGCAACTGTCCTTCCTAAGGAGCCTACAGCCAGCCACTGCAGCAGTATTAGCTATCCCACCACATCCGTGCCTCAGGAGCTTGCCCTGGGTTGTGACCTCTACTGAGTCAGGGGTAGCTTCTCTCCAGGAGCTGGGGAACATATCCAGAAGCTCCCTACTGCCATTGCTGAGCACAAAAGCACTGTCAGCCCTGGAGGCATTCAAGGCCTTGAGCAACCAATTCTAGTTGAGAGGTTTCCCTGCCCATGGCAGGGCTGTTGGGAGTAGATGACCTCCAAGGTCCCTTCCAACCTAAACCATTCTATGAGTAATCTGTTACAGCACTGGCAAAAGACAGCTGCCCCAAACATAGCAAGAACATATCTCATACCACATTCACTAAGCAGCTTAAGAGAAACCTAATCCATTGCCTTGGACACCAACATGTCCCTTATGTACAGGGAGGATGAGGAAGAACACAGTATTTTAAAGATTGCCTTCTTCAATCTCCTGTAGCAAAGGACACCAGCACACAACTACACCCAGCACCAGGGGTTAGCTGATGTCCACCTCACCTCCACAACTATACACAGCACCAGGGGTTAGCTGACGTCCACCTCACCTCCACAACTATACACAGCACCAGGGGTTAGCTGACATCCACCTCACCTCCACAACTACACACAGCACCAGGGGTTAGCTGACGTCCACCTCACCTCCACAACACAAACACACACAGCACCAGAGGTTAGCTGATGTCCACCTCACCTCCACAACACAAACACACACAGCACCAGGGGTTAGCTGACATCCACCTCACCTCCACAACACAACTACAGACAGCACCAGGGGTTAGCTGGCATCCGCCTCACCTCCACAGCCTGCACCTCTCATCAGTGAAGACCCTGCAGTGTGGATTTATTAACCAATGTACAGAACAGGTCGCTCTGACTTTCTCTTGCTCACCTGCAGGTAATTTTCCACTGAATCCCATTGCAGCCTGATAGGTGAGTCAATTATGTGATGAATCACAAGTCTCATTATCCCAACTGCTGCTCCAATTAGCCCCATCAGCAGCCATCAATACCACACTTCTCTGGAGGCAGGAAAGCAGTTACCTCTCAGCCTGTAGCCCAGGACTACTTCCCATGCTCCTCTCACGAACAGCCTAGTGCCACTTCTAGAGTAGTCTGATTATCAGCCATGACTGCAGCAGCAAGAAGCTGCTTTTGCCAGTACCTCCTTGCAAAAAGTGTATACTTAACAAAACTCTGCCTTCAGGTGAAAACCATTTCCGTTTGGTTAAGAAATATGGGTGGATTATGGGGGGTTGTTTTATTTTTAAAATATATAAATAGCAGTGCAATCTGCTTTCAGATTCTGATTGTTTGATGCCATCTCAAAATCCAGCAATGTGAGTCAGTAATGCAGCCTTCAGAAGAGCATCCAGAACTCATTTCAAAGCAGTCCCTCTCTTCTGCTACTGCAACTAATGGACTGAGCACCTATCATGTAAAGGTGCAAACCTTTACCTCTAGTTTCGGACTTCCCTAAAATTATAGTTTTAATAATTATTGCATGGCAATAATTCCTGATTTATTTGTAGTAATAGCATGACCTCAGTAAGGCGCCTAGATGAGGCAGTGAATATCAAGAAAAGCCTGAGAACATTCCCCTCAAACCTCTGCAAAGTGTCTTCAAGTCATACACATCGAGGAGCTACTAGTTTGGGTTTTTTCCTATTCAATAATTTGCCAAGAGCAAAGACATAAGCACTTTCAAGTAAATACTTCCAATTAAAGCTGCTTGCCACATGGCCTCCTTCTGCCTTCTATTAAAAATATTTTCCTATGTATAGAAACAAACAAACAAACAAAATTTCTTAACTCCTACCATGAGGCATCTCCTGGGGTTGTCCAAATTACCCAGAACTTAGGCAGTTTAACATTATTCAAGGCAAGTTTACCTGTATGTTGTCTCTTGTAGCCACTTCTAATAAACATTACTGTGTGAAGGCAAATAATCCAAACTCTCATGGGCTAGCAAGTGGACTCCAAGAATCTTTGGGATGCCAAGACGAATGATGTGAGCCCAAGGTCTATCTCCTGGAGACAGAAAGAGAAGGGAATGGAAAACCACACCAGTATGGAGTAACTGTGGCACACAGTGTGGCTGGTTTATGTTTGGTGTCAGCTTGCTATGTGCAGACCCAGCACAGTCAAAGCAACAAACTCACCTGAGCTGGAGCTTGCTGGTGAAGAAGTCACACCAAAAGAACTCCAATTTTGACCTATTCCTATTTAAAAAGTGATAAATGTTTTACTTGACACACTATCTCAGACCTTAGTTTGGGGCTTAGGCACAAAACTGTTTTGAGGTTAGGCTGTAAATTTTTGCCTGTACAGAAGTCAGGTTTAGCCAGTCCTGTTTCAGGTTCAAAAAGGGACAAACAAAAGCAGAGCGCACATGAGAAAAACAGAGCTCCTGGCTAGGACTCCCCTAGGATTCCCACTCAAGAATCCCCAGTCTGGCAACTGTGAGGACTCCATTCAGCCCATTTCTTTATTTCTGGAACATGGGGATTTGTATGATGTGGTTTTCTAGTTGTGTTAGACCAAACTGGTATATGGGAACAGACTGTTATAGAGATTGCAGCTTAAATACAAAATCCACTGAACAATATAGAAAGGGGGGAAACAACTCACTGCAACTAAAGCTGCCTTTCTGGGGGAAAAGGATGAGGCTGTCACACTGCTCACAGACGACACAGATATTCTCCTTTTGCCTCAGCATTATGCATTTTGCCAGCAGGATGGCTGTTTTTCCTCAACAGGGATGCTGTTACCGTGGGTAAGAGCATACCTGAGCGTTTCCTGTCCCTCGTTGCCAGAAGGTTGAAACTGACAACTCCTTCTCCATCAGACATGGCTCCTACCCAGTCTCTGCAGCTGTACTGCAAATTCCCTCAGGTACCCACTCGTGTATTCTAACTTTAAAAAAAAAAACAAAATGGAGCAAGAATGATGTTTCAAATTTTGATCCCTATTTCTTCTTTTCCCCACCAACTCTTCTCTAGTTAACATAAGCCTACCGCTATGCTTGCTTATCTGAAATTCCTTTCACGAACCTCTGAGCAGCAGAGCACTAATGGCCAGAGTTCAAAAGCCTGAAGACAAAAAACAGATTTGAGATTACAGGGGGCACAGCTGCACCCCAGAGATGCAGTTGAGACAGCCTCACAGGGGACAGATAAGGTCTCACAATTCACAGGGCATTCATTCATTCATTATTTTACTTTGAAACCTCAAGATATTTCTCCTTCTCAGCAGAAAAAGCTATTTTCAGAAGACCTAGATGAAGGTGGTGAGTGCAGATTAGAGCTGGGAAAGCATTCTGTACCAGACTCCTCTGCTTGAATTCATAGTTTGTGGCCCTGCCAAGATTTGACCCAAACCCCATGCATTTTGGCTGTCACTGATAAATGTGTTCACACACACACACACCTCCAAGCACTGAACAAGTTTTCATCTTTCTTACACAAAGCATTTTGGAGGGTGGATCGTCTGTAAAGTCTGCCTAAGGTTTGTCTTGCTCTCTGCTATCACCTTCATCTCCAAACATCACATAAGGATCTGCTCATTTAACTGAGAGCTCCCACAGCTCCAGTTATGCCTTGGATGAAGGCAGAGGTGATGATGAAATAAAACCTTCTCAATAGTGGAAGATACTGGTCACATTCACATCTGGAAGGCTATTTAATGTAATTCCAGCTGGGCAGTAGCAAGCATGTAAACAGCAAGCAGAGAGTTGTTGGCATCCCAGAGCACTGCTTTCTGAGTGGTGTCAGGGGCTGTATATACTTGTTACATGAATTCTCGTCTCTCTTCTGTCCTCAGCTGCAGGTTCGTTAGTGCAGCATGGGCCATTTGTGCATGTGTCAAGTAAAGCACCACACCTTTTCTGCTGGCTTCTGCTTTAATGCTAATCATAAAAATCAGAAAAACACAGAACAGCATTGGAGATTGAGAGCTAACATTTCACACTGAGTGAAAGACGAGGCAATTCCAAACAGATCTGACAGTAAAAGTGGAGAGTATCAAAAATGCCAAAGGAAATAGTTACTACTGTGAAGAACTCCATTCTCAGCAGAGCACTTCAGGAAACTGTATTTGTAACAGCTTGAAAGCAGGGTGGTAGAACAAAGAGCTTCCCAAGCAGTACACTGTTCAGGCAACCCACTCTGAAGATCCAAACCACTACACTACTAATTGAGTTGACACTCAAAGGTTTCAATAAGAAGTGTTTAATGTGCAATCTGAACGACAGCTCAAGGAAGCAAATAATTAATCACAGCAACTGAACAGCAATACAAAACCATAGCTAGCTAGAAACATCATGGCTATAACCTTTCATCCCACATCATTTCAATACTTGGAAGTTACAGCATTTAAAGAGTGGAAGCATAATCCTAACTTTGCTTGAGAATTTAGCTGTAAATGCAGTGAGTCATACATTTGATGCTAAGCAAGGATGTGTTTGAACCATTTTCTGACAAGACAAATCTAAATATATTGGTATGGGTCAGTAGCACCACATGAGATCATAATCTGAAAATCTTCACACAGAAAACATACACATGGCAGGAAATGGCTCAGAAAACACAAACCACGATGACCATCTCCACAGATCCTGACACTGTGACAAGGAGTTAAGAGATTTCTCAGAACTGAACAGTTCCATAGGTCAGTGCTGCACACCACGGAGAAAAGAGAAACAATGCTCTGCCCTGAAACTGCAGTCCAGCAAACAAGTGTCCCAAACTGCCAGCCAGAAAAGTCAGGGCTGCTGCCACTTTGTCCAATACTGTGACAAAAGCAGAGCTTTTAGAAGACTTTTCCCATTTACATTATCAACTACTAACTGCACACAGATAAATGATTCTATAATTTAAAGATAGAAGCATGGATCGCCAAGCACTTAGTTTAACATGGAATCTAAAGCAGCAGCTGCCAGCAGCACACACTTCCATGCTGTGGTGGTGACACATACTTCGGGTTTATGCAGCTCCTCACAGTGCCAAGTTTTGCAAATCAAAGCCTAAAAGAAGTGGAGTCACTGCAACCTGCTGTACTGCACTACAGTATTCTACAATTTAAAATGTGGGAACAATCTAGCCCCCAAAAGGTGGAAGCAACAAATAGAACTACCTGAAGTTCTGTCAGGTTGAATTTATGGAGTTCCAAGTGTTAGTTCATCTCCCAAAACATCATTCTGCGAGGCTGAACCCTCTCCCATATTAATGCAATTTTCATGACATTGGACAGATCTGCTAGAAACACTCTTCCATATTTCCATAACTTCACAGCTCTGCTGTTTGAGCTGCTCTCATAATTGTAGCAGCTTCCATTCCTGTGACAAATGGGATGAAGGAGACCATTTTTCATGGTTCTGTTCTCTAACTGAACCAGTAGCAGATCTGTTTGCCTCTATCAGGATTCATCTTTTTGTAAATTTAAAATCAGCAGTAATTGCAGAGGGAAACCCTTTCCCCACTCCCTTTTCTCATTCCTGAAGGCTTAAAAAATACAACAGTAAAATATTAGGAATTGAGGATGTTAAGAGCCAATGTGTTATATCAGCATACCTACACAGCTGCAATAGTCACCAGAGAGCAGGGTGGGAGCAGCACGAAGCAGCTGACAAAAACCTCCCTTATGCCTGCATAGTCATTCCTCCAGCATTTCCCAGTTAAATGCACAGGTTGTTTGGACTTTTTTAAATCCCAAGTGGTACTGTTTGTACCTTATAAGACCATATTGACATTTTATCTGTGCTGCATAAATTAAAAGCAGTTTCTGTTAAGAAATGAAGTCATAAATCAGTATAGAACATCTGCACTGCATTATGAGATCCCAAGCACTGGTTAGTTGTGCATTACATCACCCACTAAGTTACTCATTGATGTAATTTGGCACTAGTACAAATAAACTACA
>VWYK01055564.1:0-18270 GCA_013399775.1 Semnornis frantzii
CGAGGAGAGGCTGAGAGAACTGGAATTTAGTCTGGCATAAACAAGGCTGAGGGGAGACTCTTCACTCTATAACTGCCTGAAAGGATTTTTTAGCTAGGTAGGTATCGGTCCATTTGCTAACTGAAGAAGTGATAGGATGAGAAGAAATTACTTCAGGTTGCACAAGGGGGAGTTAAGGTTGAACATAGGGAAAAGAATTATTCACTGAAAAGGGTTGTGAGCCACTGGGGTAGGGTGCACAGGGAAATGATTGACTAATCGTACCTGGAGGCTCTTAAAACATGTAAATGTTATGTTTAGAGACATGGTTTAGTAGCGGACTTGACAGTGGACTCAATGCATTATCTTGGAGGTCTTTTCCACCCTAAATAATTCCATGTTTCAGTGGTTAGGATGGGGTGTTTTGTGCCCATTTGTTCAGAGTATCAGAAAGCTACACACAGTTGTACTTTGAGCTCTTGCTTCTCATTCCACTTGCTGCTTTCTGGTGTGCAGCATAACAGAAAACTGAAGGTACTTCTGCTGTCCCTTTCGGTGCAGCCTGACTCTGGTTATGTGGGTGATGTGTCAAGAACAGGAATTCTATCCAAGCAACCATGAGTGCTGGTCCCAGCTCTAGCTGCTGGCTGGAGCTCCCCATACTTTCTGCTGGTCAGCCAGGTGTATTTTCATGCTACAGAGCAGAGTTGCAGGAGAAGAGAAGCTTTTGTTGCTCCAGAGCAGAGTTGCAGGAGGAGAAGAGGAGCTTTTCTTGCTCATCAGATGCATGGGAGGATTTCAGTGTGTTGAGAGACAGATCAGGCATTCACTCTTTGAATGAAAGGAAGCACCATAAGTGCCTCGCAATTTCCACACTGAAGTCTCACAGATTTAGCTAATTGTGATAAAATCTCTGTGATTTTTTGATAACAAAATCATGTTGTTGTGTATTAGCTAAAAGCAGAATAAAAAAATCAGTGGTAAAAAAATTCACTGCCACACTTAACCTCATTGATTTTTCAATCACTTTAATTGGAGTGCAACAACAGTTCCTAATGTTTTACAATCAAATCTGTGATTAGACCAAAGCACCTTTTATTTTCTTTTTTTTTTTTTTTTTTCCAACTAGATTCTCATGGAGATCTTTCCAGTGAAGCATGCAGGAAACTGGCCAATAGATTATTTACTCCATAAAATTTCAGCCTCAAGAAAAAATGCAGAATTTTTTTCCCTTCTGACTCCTTCAAGCTTTTCTGTATCCTGTATTAGCCCATTAGTCACAGTTTACGAACTTGTCTTCAGAAAGAATTATTTTCTAATTGAAGGCAGTTAAACAGCTTTTGAAAAATTATAGGACTGAAAAGATCACCAGTGGTTATCAACACACAGAGACTTATATACTATATTCCCTACAATATATATGCTTTTAATAGCGAAGTTTTTGATGAGTCTTAACCTTAATACCATTATGCTATACTTTGTCCTACGTTCCCTATTTTTTTTCCTTTAAGTATGATTATGTACTCACACTGGAACTGCAACCTTTGTAATTTTACAGTGCAACTTAGAAGTTAGCTCTTGTGTTCAAAGAATTGCATGTTAATTATGGGTCTCAACCACAGTTACTGGGAAAAAAACCCTACTTTTCTGAGATCTGAAACTGATTCTTTCTCATAGGTAGTATGGGGATTTACTCCTCTTTTAGCTGTTTCCTAGAGGGAAGATTTTAGAAAAACTTAAATCTAATATTACCATAACCACCCTCTTAAGCTTGAAACCTCAATTTTCAACTGCTTCCTGTAATGCCTTTTTTGCTTTATTTTTATTTTTTTAAGAGGAGGATGAAGGAATCTAACAGAATATCTTGTTAGGCTGTTACATTTCAATTACAGGAGAAAAAAAAAAAGGCAAGCAAACTTCTAATAGTCTGCTTCAGACAGAAGGATGTACTTGGGATAATAGCAGCTGAATTTCTGCACTTTCTTTTAGATCTATCAAGGAATTTAGTTTGTTTAGTTTGTCTAGTTTAACATAGTTATAGTTCAAAGTGTCTTAGTGGTATATTGAGCACAGTTTTCAACTGAATATTGTACTTGACTTGTAGAAGAGGTTGTCTATAATATTGTATTATCTTGGTATAGTGTAAGCTATTGGAACAGTGTCATTGTAGCTAGATGTTCATAACAATCCCATGAGAACCAAAGAATTAAATTCTTAATGTGTTTTCTTGGACCAACATTTTTCTGGTTTCTGGTAACCGGTTATCGACACAGATTCTTGTATTGTTTCATTCTGAATAACCTTTTATTTGTACTTTGATGTATTTAAAACCAAACAAAAAGCAAGCAACAACAAAAACATGACATTACCAAAAAAAAAAAAAACCCTCACAACCCAAAACATTAACTATGAAAAAGTTTAAACCAGCAGTCTGCTAGGTCCAAATTTGGACAAACTGATTTCCGTTCTTAGAAGTACCACATATAAGTCCTGTAAGCTGGGATATCCATTCCACATCCATGGTGTGCTTGCCATGTGGCTGGACTGATTCCTTTCTGTTTCACCATCTATTTTCTTTCCTTTGAGCTACAATTCTTGGGGTCTGGGGAAGGTAAGTTCACCTCCTCTGAGTACCTGCACACTTTATGTAGAAAGTATCCTTGTGTGGTGGTGCTTTCAATTAAACTAAGCCATTTCCCTGATAACTTTCTTATAATTTAATCACTGATCTTATTAGGAAACTATTCACACAAAATAATTGATTTGTGTAGTACCTAGTAGATATAGTTTTTTTAACTTTGCTGTTATAGCAAGTTTAGAGACAAAAGAGGTTTGCTCATTTTATATTCATAATTCTCTTTGCTTGAAATACATTATTACTTTTCAGCTGACTACATAAATAAAATGGCTTGGTTGAGGTCTTTATCAGGACAAGTGCTTTATTTCTTAGATGGTGAATGGTAATTACAAATAAGCCTGTTATCACGGAGAATACTGGAAGTTTACCCTCCGTGATGCTCAGAAATGGAGTTTTGGGTAATCTGTCTCAATAGCATCTTGCATTTACAAGGAAGTTTGGAAAAATGGAGCACAATTATGAGTGTTTAGAGTTTGTTCCATCAGATCTGTATGGTCCAGTACTCATAGAACAATCACTAGAGGTTCCCATTTATAGGACAGGAGATTTCACGCTGAGTGGCACCAATAGTGCTACTTCTTGATGATACATCTCTAATGTCCTACTGTTCCACTCTCTTATGTTGCTAGTCATAGAAGTTAGGGTTGGAAGGGACCACAAGGATCATCTAGTTCTAATCCCCCTGCCATGGGCAGGGACACCTCACACCAGATCAGGCTGTCTAGAGCCTCAGCCAGCCTGGCCATAAACATCTCCAGGGATGAGGCTTCCACCACCTCCCTGGGCAACCCATTCCAGGGTCTCACTGCCCTCATGCTGAAGAACTGCTTCCTAACATCCAGTCTGAATGTACCCATTTCTAGCTTTGTTTCATTCCCCCTAGTCCTATCACTACCTCACATCCTAAAAGGTCCCTCCCCAGCTTTTTTATAGGCCCCCTTATAATACTGAAAGACCACAATAAGGTCACCTCGGAGCCTTCTCCTTTCCAGACTGAACATCCCTAACTCCCTCAGTCTCTCCTCATAGGAGATCAGCCAAGGCTGATCCTGATAGCTCATAAATAGAAAATTAAACCTCTATCCGTCTAAGCTCCTGTATTTAGTACTTTTACTGTGTGAAATAAATGAAATTTTTACAATTTGGACTGATAACATTTTATTGGAAAAAAATCAAATAGTTTTTTTATTTTAGCATTGGTAATATAGTTAGTTAATACTAAGACCTCAGAAAGTGTGTATTTTGTTTTCTTTCCTTTTTATCCTGTTTGGCCTGCCTTTCTGCAGAATGTTTCCCAAGAATTTAAAAACAGAGTAAACTTAAACTTAGATCTCTTTCCCAAGGATGAGATCATTAGCTTGATTAGCATGTATTCGTGGGTATGAAATTGTGTTGACATCCCCAGCTAAACAGAAATTGAGAAACAGCTAAATGAGAGCTTTCACCTTCGCTCAAAATATATACATAGCTTTGGTTACTGTTCTCTTTTGGGAGGTAACTTTCAAGGTGCAATACCTACCCTCTGTTTAAATTTCAATCTCATTATCCTCCTCTAATGTACAGACCGTGCTAGCTCTAAGAACACAATGTGTGTAAGCACAGTGGAAGAGAATATGGCTGAAAGGTTTGCCTTCCTATGTAGTCAAAAGTGGTTTAGGAAGAATATTGTCCATGATTACATTGTGCTTGCACTGGCTGAAAAACAAAAGGAGTGAAGATCCATCAGGCCCTTGCTTGCTCATTCTGCAAGTGTTGTACCACATTGTACTAGAAAGAAGTTTTGTGAAACACAAACCAAGATATGTGGGGTTTTGTGCCCTGGAATTTGTTGTCGTTGACACCATCTCAGAAATTATCATCCATTGTTTGTTTGATTCAAGGTCAGAAAATGTATTTTAATGTTTTCAAAAACCAGGAGCTGAAATGAATTTTAATTTTGTACAGTTGTATTCAAGACAGCATGAAGGAATAATTAAAGTATGGCAGTGAATGCACTTAGAGTAGTACGGATTGTGTTAGACAGGTGGAAATGGAATCCGTATGTTAAACCTGGAGAGGTTAATGGAATAACATTTACTAGCAAATCAAAATGCAGCATAATGAAAGCTAGGTGAATGAACGATTTTTTAAACCGATGAAAGAAAAAACTTTCCAGAATTCTGCATGGACAGGAGGCAGAAAATGGAATACGTCTGTGTAAACTCTTCCATGAGCCCACAAATTTTGATGAAATTTCCAAGTTAGACGTCTAAGTCTTCAGAAGGAGACTGTAACTTACTGAAGATTGCATTAGGGTGATATTGGGTGTAAAGAGTAAAAATACAATCTTTGATCTCTCCATTCTCTATCAGTAGTTTGAAATCATTGCAGTCTACTAATCAGAAACTACCCAAACTACACATAGCAGTGCACTGCGGCTTGGTGGCGGGTTTGGGTTGTTGTGGTTTGGGGTGTTTGGTTTTTGTTGGTTTGTTTTCTGTGATGTGTATGGGTTATTTGGTTTGGTGGTGGTTGTTGGTTGGTTGGTTTTGAATTTGGTCTCGCTAGGAATTAAAATATGTCCTGTGATCATTATATTTATCCTTCTCCTTGCCTGTGCAAGTTGAGTAACTCTGATACAGCATGAGGACTATCCTCATGTAATCAGCAAAAAGGTGATTTATGCATAGGTTATGGCAAATACCTCAATTTTGTTTTTCCCTAGACTGTCACCAAAGGTTCCTAAACTGTTGTTTACTGCATCATCTAGTGACAAGTTTATTTTAACCCTACAAGTAACAGCAGGAAGTGGAAAATAAGAATAATGTGATGAATGACGACATGTATTGACAACATAAAAGGCAGCATAGTGGTTATAGTGGTGTGCTAGTGCACCAGAAGTGAGTGATTCATCCAATTTCCACCCATCACACTAACAGACACCTACTTGTCAGTACTAATATATGGTATTTTGTAGAACATGACACAGTTTCAAGCCTTGTTGGGCAAAGGGATTCAGGGAAACTATACAGCATGTAATACAACAGGCAGATTAAGTGTTCCCATACAACGTTCAGTCTAAACTTATTTGTGGTGAAGAGCATGTTCCTGCTTGATGCACCTCAGTCTAATGTCTCTCACATTTCCAACATTTCTGGTTTGATCATTAGAATGACTACATGGATCAGAACACAGGTCAGTCTAGTCTACCATCCAGCAGAGGCCAATGCCAGATGCTAAAAAAGAAGTATGATAACAAAGTAAGCATTAAACAATAGTTCCTCACAATTATCTTTGTCTCCCAAGAATTTGTAGTACAAGGATTCCTGGACCAAGGCTGGTGGTGCTTTTCAATATTGGTGTATATAAACAAAGTTACTGAAAACTTGACTATCATGAAGAGAACACCTGTATATATATATTTTGTTGTTTGAACTAATGGATTGGATATAATTTATGTGTATGAACAAGTAATTGCTCATATGTTATTATGAAAGTAGTCAATGTTTATTGATTCATTTAGAGTTACAACAGCTGAATTGTTCCAAACTGTCAGAATGTTTATAGATAGAATCATGGAATTATCAGGGTTGGAAGGGACCTCAAAGATCATCTAGTTCCATCCCTCCTGCCATGGGCAGGGACACTTTACAATAGATAAGGTTGCCCAGAGCCAAATCCAACCTGGGATTCCAGGGATGAGGCTTCCACCACCTCTTTAGGCAACCTGTTCTAGTGCCTCAACAACCTTATGGTGAAGAACTTCTTCCTGATGTCTTATCTAAATCTACCCTCTTCTAGCTTAGATCCACCCACCTTAGTTCTATCACTACCTGACATCACCAGCTTTTCTGTAGGCCCCCTTCAGATACTGGAAGGCCACAATAAGGTCTCAGAACCTTCTCTTCTCCAAGCTGAACAACTCAAAATCTCTCAGCCTGTCTTCATAGGAGAGGTGCTCCAGCCCTCTGATCATCCCCGTGGCCCTTCTCTGCGCACAGATGGATCCATTGTTCCTTGGGAAAGTATTTGCAAATGGCATAGAACCATAGAATTCTATCAATACTGGAAGACCTTTAAGATCATTGAGTACAACCATCAACAAACCACAGACCACCATGGTCATTAAACCATGTCCCAAAGTGCTCTGTCCAATTCATTAATCTTTAAGAAGATAAATCCATATAGAAATCACTGCTTTTTTACAACTCTTCAGATGTTTTAAGTGTTATGAAAAAGCATTTTTTTTTTAGAATAAAACTTGTCTTACTGATTAAAGACACTACCATCAGGATATGGAAGGAAAGCAATCTGAAATACACTTATTGCATTCTGATACATACATGTTTGTGAGAAAAATTTAGAAATTGGCCCAAACTCTATATATTTAATTAAAGCAACCTCTCCTCATCTGTACTCTCCCCCACCCATCCTTTTCACAGCTTTCACAAATAGTACCACTCACTTGGCTGTTTGTACAGGCATAAACTCATTTCTCATGCTGGTTGCCAAGCAACTATTTTTGTATTTCATGCCTTGCACTGAATTCATTAATTTCTGTCATGTTCCTTTGTTTGTTTATTATACACTGAAGAAACATGTGTAGATGAGAATGAGGACAGTTTTTGTAAGGAAAACAAAAAAACGTATTTGGGAATAATCCAGTGAGCTCACTGGATGCCTCAGGAGAATGCATACAGTCATTTCACAGAGGACCAGAAAGGTATCTAGCAGCATGTGCAAAACCAAACTGGGGCTTACTCAGAGTGACTCTTTATGGAATATACCAAATACCTGTCCTCCCAAAGGTAAGCAAAAAGAGAGCAGATGGCATTAGACATGCTTCCCTAATCCATTCTTCCTTCTCCAGCTGTTTGTTAGGTATCTGTTATGTGTTGTTACACAGCTGTGGAAGTTTTTGTACTTTCTGGTAAAGATGGGGACCCTCATTGCCCCTAAAACTGGCCTGCATAATTTCCACATTCAGTTTAAATAGCAAAAATTCATACAATCATAGAATCAACCAGGTTGGAAGAGACCTCCAAGATCACCCAGTCAACCTATCACCCAGTCCTAGCCAATCAACTAGACCATGGCACTAAGTGCCCCATCCAGGCTTTTCTTGAACACCTCCAGGGATGATGACTCCACCACCTCCCTGGGCAGCCCATTCCAATGCCAGTCACTCTTTCTGTGAAGACCTTCCTCCTAATATCCAGCCTGTACCTCCCCTGGCACAACTTGAAACTGTGTCCCTTCCTTCTGTTGCTAGTTGTCTGGGAGAAGAGACCAACCCCACCTGGCTACAACCTCCTTTCAGGTGTAGACACCAATGAGGTCACTCTTGAGCCTCCTCTTCTCCAGGCTGCACATCCCCAGGTCCCTCAGGCTGCCTTCACAGGACTGTGCTCCAGGTCCCTCACCAGCTTTGTTGCCCTTCTCTGGACATGTCCCAGTACCTCAACATTTTTCTTGAATTGAGGGGCCCAGAAAACAAACATGGACAAAGTACTCAAGTTGTGGCTTGACCAGTACTGAGTACAGGGGCAGAAGAACCTCCCTTGTCCTGCTGGCCACACTGTTCCTGATCCAGGCCAGGATGCCATTGGCTCTCCTGGCCACTTGGGCACACTGCTGGCTCCTGTTCAGCCTACTATCAGATTAATAATCAAGTAAAAATAGTTTGTTTGAGAGCCACTGTTTAACTTGATGATTTTTATTGATACTGCTTTGATTGCTGCCTTTGTAGAAGAAGGAAAAGGAAAAAAAGTCTCAATGAAAAGATTATTTCTTTGCCAAAGCTACTATTTATTTCATTTTGACTATGATCAATTTGATGCCCAAATGCCCAAATCTCTCAATCATTTGGGTATTTCTGCAACTATGTAACAGCAAGGTAAACTGAATTAGCCATAGTTAGCTAAAATGTTTTTGGTCATATTCTGCAAGTGATTTTATTCTTTGCTTACAAGCAACGTTGACAAGAGACTGTATTTGCTGAGCTGTTCCCTCAACTTTGCAATTTACAGGAAAAAGGACTGGTAAATTGAGAAATATGTATAGGTAGAGGTTGTACTTGACAAATGTGAAATTATTTTTAATGTACTCTCATGGACTGGGAAGTAAAACATCAATAGAAATTGCTGGGGTTTTATTTTCAAAGACCTTTATGACAATACATTTATCCTCACAGTGCCACTGGGGAAAGTAGACAAGTATTAGCATTTCTGCTTTACAAAGAACCTGAAACCATGTTTGTTTGATACAACAGAATTGTTAAATGTCAGAGGCAGGATTAGTAACCTAGTCCTTTTAGCTTATCTTTTATGAGGATAATCTTTACTGGTGAAATAGTTTTATTTTTGCTGTTGTACAGTAGTATATTATAGCTGAGGAGAAGTAACTTCAGAGGTAATTTTTTTTCTGATTCCTGGTATTTGCAGCTAACCTTCAGGTTTTAAGGGATGGTTTCTTTGCACACAATTGCTGTTCATCTAACCTAACATAGTTCCCAGGGACAAAATCTAATAACTACCATGCAACCAGTTCTTTATAAGGTTCAATTTACATTGCTAATGTAACATAAAGCAAATACTCTGGCAATTCCACCTGACAAATTGTTTTGCCTGTATCTTTCAAGGAGAAGTCTCTGCACCTCTATTGGTGATGTACTAGTTGAGTAATTCATGCAAAAACAAGGTGTAAGTGAAGGAACTGCTTCCAATGACAATTGTGGCAGAACTGAACCAGCACTGTACCTAAGTTTATTGTACTTGAACTTCTGCACCCAGCAACCTAATTTTAGGCTGCACTCTAGTAATGCAGCTCTCCAGTAAACATCAGTGGAGAGGCCAAGGAGGTGTTCTGCCAACCCTTCTCTGCTGCCTGAACCTCATTCCAGAAGTGGGGGTGGGGAGCTGTAGTGTGTGTTATCAATAACAAAAGACATAACAAGATACTGTCCTACCATGCCCATCTGGTTTTATCTTTTTAAGTGCAGAAACCAAAAAATTGATTGAGCACGGGAGGACCTGTGCACAATGACAAGTGTGCTAGCAGTGCTGTGTGCAGGAAAAAAATGTAAACCCAGACAAGGTACTTAAACTTCTGANCTTTATGAAATAAACATTTACAACAAAACTTCAGGAACTCTCTAGTGTGTAGGATATGCTTCGCTGCTGTTGCTGAAATATTTCCTTTAAAAAAAAATATTAAATATGCATGCTGCAACAGAGAGGAAAATATGTGCAGTAGATACCAGGAAGCATCACTTTAAAGAAAAAGGAAAAAAAAAAAAAAAAAAGAGTTGTTTGGAAAATTCTGTCTTGAAAGTCTACCAGCAAGTGCATTTTAGGTTTTTAATAAGCACCTACCAGGTTCTGTCCTGCTGCTACTTTTGTGCATAAACCAGTGCATTATAAAGATACAGCTGCTAAGGTAAACGATTGAATACTCTGTCTCCATTGGTGTGTTCAAGTGGCTTTTGTTCCACTCCTCAGAGGTGACACAAAAATATGAGTACAATCTAAGTGAAAGAAAGCTCCAGATTCTGTCTTGCCTCCATTTAGCTATAACACAAAAGTTTCATCTTTCCTGGTCCTGTTTACTCTTCCCTGATTTCTGTGGGAGTTAGAGACTGTGCCAGTGGATACCAATTCGCAAACAGCTTGCTATGAATAAATCCTCGCTTTTTGTTTTCTTTGGGAAAAGGAGCCATCAGCATTCAGAAGAAAGATCAGGTGCTTTCCTTTTGGTTTTAATGCTGCTGTTTGACCTGCCTCCCGCTCGCTTTGTCAGCACCTGCCACTTTCTACAGCTCACTAATAGCATTCAGAGTGCATCATGGAATGAGGCAAAGGAAAACGGCATTGAGTGGACCATGGATTTAGTCAAAGCAACATTGAAGTGGCAATTGTGATGTGTCCAGAGCTGTGTTGTGAGGCTGACATCCTTTTGTGTAAGCATAACATGGTTTGCTTATAATTCTGCAGGATACTGACAAAAAAACCTGCCAACCGAACCAACAAAATGCCACCACCTCTACTAACTGTAGAATAATTTATTACATAACTAGTGTCAAATGAAACACTTTACTCTCTTAGAGATTAAGTGATGCTTTTTTAGTGGATTTCCTTTCACAATCTGGAAATAACAACATGATTTAGGAAACACTACAAGCTGAAAATTACTGATTTACCTGTAATGATTATTGCAGAAAATAAAACGCTTATAAAATGAATGACTGGCAAAAGTCTTAGTACACAATTTGTTTACACTATTATAGGCAATAGTTGAATAGAAGGGGATAACAAGAAGATTGGTGCAATTCTCTAGAATCAATTGATCATATATGGATTCAGTAATTAACATATCCTTGAAACCTTACTAGTAAAATTGAACTATAAATTGTTTACTCCACCATTGTAACCGTTTTGGTTGCCAGCAATTTAGTTGTTGTTTGTAGTTTCGATTGTGTGTGCAAATGCTTTAGCAGTTTTGCCTTGACTATATTCTTGCCTGGTGACTGTTGTGCCTAAAAGAAACTCTGTTAAGGTTTTCTTTGTTTTCTTTACCTGATACTCCTAAGTACATATAGGAGAAACCCTTGCTAAGAGGGCAGGAGTTTTAATGTTCTGATGGGACCTCCCCCTGACAATTGCCACCACTCAGGTTTAATGTGCTGAGGCATTCACCCTGCTCCGCCCCTCGCCCCACCCCAAAACCAGTAATCTTTGTTTCATTTAGATGGTCTTTGCACTTAGGAGCACCTCTCCTATGAAGACTGGCTGAGAGTTAGGGTTGTTCGGTTTGGAGTAGAGAAAGTTCTGAGGGGACCTTATTGTGGCCTTCCAGTGTCTGAAGAGGGCTTACAAGAAAACTGGGGCGGGAGTTTTTACGGCTTAGGTACTCACAGAACTAGGGCAAATGGATCCAAGCTAGAGGAGGGGAGATTTAGATTAGATGTTAGGAAGAAGTTCTTCACCAGGAGGGTGGTGAGACAATGGAATGGGTTGCCCAGAGAGGTGGTGGCAGCCCCATCCCTGGAGGTTTTTAAGGCCAGTCTGAATGTGGCTTTGAGCAACGTGATCTGGTTGTGTCCCCGCCCATGGCAGGGGAGGTTGGAACTAGATGAGCCGTGAGGTCCCTTCCAATCCTGACGATTTGATGAGTCTATGATTTGAACATGACTTTAAATTTTAAACAGGTCCGTGGTTGAAAGCCCGTTGTCAAAGAGAACATTATGCCATGTAACTGCAGGTTTCTGGAGCACCTGCTGTTTTCTTTAGTGTTGCTGTTGCTCCGTTACATTGCCGGTGATGGTGTAGTCCATTAAATGTGTGTATGCAAGAAAACTGAATTAACTTAAATACTGCTTTCTTGTGTGAGCAGTTTTAGTTTGGATAGTTTTAGTTTGGGCAAGAATGTCTTATAACAACTTAGATAAAGTAAACATATGCCTTCGGTATCCACAGAGGAGCTTGCATTGACTTAACTAAATCACTTTCTAAAGTAATTTTTGTTTTCTGTTCTTCTACATTTCTGCAATTCCTTTGTGTAAAGAAGAACTTAATAGGTTGTCTTTTTCCATCATACCATTAAGAAACTTTCTACAAGGTCTATATATAATCTATGAGGGCAAAGAATTCAAGAATTTTCTTAGGCTACTTTATAGCATGTTCCTGTTTTTAGTTTCACAACATGATTTAGAATCATAGAATGGTAAGGTTGGAAGGGACCTCGAGGATCATCTAGTTCCAATCCCCTGCTATAGGCAGAGACCCCTCCCACTAGTGCAGGTTACTCAAGGCCTCATCCAACCTGACCTTGAACACCTCCAGACAGGGGGCAGCCACAACCTCCCTGGGCAACCTGTTCCAGTACCTCACCACCCTCGCTGTAAAGAACTTCCTCCTAACATCCAGTCTAAATCTCCCCTCTGCCAGTTTAAACCCATTACCCCTTGTCCTGTCATTGCAAGACCTTGTCAATAGTCCCTCCTCAGCCTTCCTGTAGGCCCCCTTCAGATACTAGAAGGCTACTATAAGATCTCCTTGAAGCCTTCTCTTCTCCAGGCTGAAGAGCCCCAACTCTTGTAGCCTGTCCTCATAGCAGAGCTGCTGCAGCCCTCTGATCATCTTCATGGCCCTCCTCTGGACTGGCTCCAACAGTTCCATGTCCTTCCTGTGCTGGGGGCTCCAGTACTGCACACAGTACTTTTTACAGCTGGAATGGACCTGCTGTAACTGTGCAGAGATAGAGGCTTACCCAAGTTCATTTTAAGATAAACACCCGAGATAGGTTAGACGAGTTGCCTGTTGGTGCTCTGTGCTTTTCTTCATTTACTACAGAGCTCTGGGCTGCGATTTTAGACTTAGATATCTGAGGCTGAATTCAGAAACTGCTGCTGTGGACTGACTGCCTACAATAGTTCGTGTAATAGCACTCCTTGCAATCAGTTCCCATTTGATGTAAACATCAATTTTAGAGAGCAAAATCTAATTTCAATTTTTGAAGTGTTAAGGTGTTATCACAGTTCTTTATACGTTTTATGCAAAAATATTTTGAGATGCATGTTATTTTAATTGAAATATACTTCAAAGTCAGCTTAGTACTGTTGAAATAATTTCTGGGTTTTGTGTGGTATTTGCATTTTTAGGTCCTCTATGAATTTGTATGATTTAGTTAACAAAATGATGAACGAAAGCTGTTTGTCTTCTGGTAGAGGTTAGAATAACATGACAGGATTTTGGGGTGTTAATTTATGGTGCAGAAAAAAAGCACCTAAATTCCTTTTAAGAAACTTTTGAAGTTTGTTTGGTTTTGGTTTTTGTGGGGAGATTTTTCCCTTTGATAAGGACTAGCTCCTGTAGAGTTGTGAGAGGGGTTCTACACTGTGCCGAGCTATCTGCTGGAGGATAGGGCAGCTGCACGGTGGGAACTGTACAGGTTAGACTGATGGGCCAAGGCTCGTTGCAAGAAATGTAACAAGGTCAAGTGATAGATCTTCCACCTGGGTTACAACATCACCATGGGAAACTACAGGCTTGGGGATCTGTGGTTGGTAAGCTATGACTCCGAGATGGACCTGAAGGGTTCTGGTTGACAGTTTTCAAGTGTGAGTCACAAGTGTGCCCAGGTGGCCAAGAAAACCAGTGGCATCCTAGCTTGTATTAGAAATGCTGTGGCCAGCAGGCACAGGGAGATGATCACCCCCCTGTGCTCAGCACTGGTGAGGCCGCGCCTGGAGTATTGTGTTCAGCTCTGGACCTCTCACTACAGAAGGACATAGAGGTTCTGGAGTATGTTCAGACAAGGGCAACAAGACTCAACAAAGGTCCTGGAGCACATGGCCTGTGAGGTGTGAGGGAGCCGTGGTTGTTTGGTATGGAGATGAAGCTGAGGGGAGACCTCACGACTCTCTACAACTACCTGAAGGGAGGTTAGAGTGAGGAGGGGGCAGCCTCTTCATTTTATCTAGTCCTGTTGCTTGCCACCAAAGAGGTTTCAGTCTGCACCAGGGGAGGTTCAGGCTGAGTGTTAGGAAAGAATTCTTCCCAGAGAGGGTTCTCAAATGTTGGAACAGTCTATCCAGGGAAGTGGTGGAGTCACCATCCCTGGAGATGTTTAAGCAGCGTGTGGACCAGGCACTTAGGGACATGGTATAATATTGACCCTTCAGGTGCTTAGGGACATGACATAAAATTAACCCTTCTGTGCTCAGTTGAAGGTTGAACTGGATGATCTTCAAGGTCCCTTCCAACTGGATGTTTTTGGTAATTCTTTGATTCTGTACAATTAACATTTTCAGCCTCCTGCAAGCTAGATAGTGTTAAGTTGGTGAGGCACTGGAACGGGTTGCCCAGGGAGGTTGTGGATGCTCCCTCCCTGGAGGTGTTCAAGACCAGGTTAGACGAGACCTTGAGTGACCTGTACTAGTGGGAGGTGTCCCTGCCTATGGCAGGGGGTTGGAACTAGATGATCCTTGAGGTCCCTTCCAACCTTACCATTCTATGATTCTATAAATAATTACATTTGGAAAAAAAACCTAAGCGCCATAGACAAACAGTGTTAATCACTGCAAAAGGTCCATGATGTGCTAAAACCAGACATAGATGTGATGCCTGTATGCATCTGAACTAACACTAAAAAGCCTGCATCGTTCCCTTGGAAAGTGCACTGAGTCTGTGGGTTGTTGCCGGTGATGTTTTCTTGGCTGTTTTTTCTGGGTTTGTTTGGCTGGTGTGGTGTTTTTGGTTTGGGTTTTTTTGCTTGGTGTTGTGTTTTGGGTTTTTTTTTTTGGGAGGGAGGGGGTGTGTTGGGTTGTTTTTTGTTTGGTTGGTTTGTTGTGGGTTTTTTTTGGTTTCTTGGGGTTTTTTTGTTGTTGTTGTTTTTTTGTTTTTTTTTTTTTGTTTTTTTGTTTTTTTTTAAGTTTTACAGATAATGCTTAAATGTCTGTTCTGGCTTGGCAAATGTTATATACATGCAGAGTATTTTTGCCTTACGGAGGAATAAAGGTAGATTTGTCTGATAGTTACCCCAGTTCTTTTTATAGTAAGAGGAAACTAAGAAGTTAGAGGACAGCATTGTTTTATTTTTAATTCATTTTGAAAATAATTCATAAACCAGCATTTAAATAACTGAATTTCCTTTTCCAAGTTTGATTCAATTCACAGTCAGAACTGAGGCAAATAGGATAAGTTTAATTTTTGATAATACTGGCAATATTCCAGCCTTTCCATAAATTGAGATTTTTGCTGTAACTGCTTGTTTGGTGACTGATGTTCTATACATTTCAGTTAAATATCTTGTGACAAATTAACTACTTTTTACTAACTGGAGGGGAAAAAAATTGTCTCTAGATAGAGTCTTTGAAGTGTACATAAATATAAGGTAGTAGGTGCTTTGTGTTTTGTTTTGTTTTGTTTTTAATCAGTATAGTAATCAGTTAAGTACAAATGTAGATTAACTTTGGAATGGTCTGATGAAATATGCAAATACTTCCTTTTGGCCTTGCTTGTGTGATTCAGGCATTTTGCTTGTTTCTCAGCTTTTCTGTCATTCTCTGGACAGCACTATTACTGTAGCTGTAACTATCTAACTGTGATCACTGTAAACCTTTAAAGCCCAAACAGTTTTACATTCTGATTCAAGCTCTTTCATCAGATGAAGTAATTTAGTACCATGGATTTTCTTTATTGGTAAAACCTCATCACGCCACCTTTCTTAGTCATCATAAAGACTGCATCCACAGTACTTTTGAATGATTTATGTGGGAATTCATTAATTTTAATTTCAAGATTCACTTGCTAATTGTTTAAGTACATTTTAATGAATTAAATTGCATTCTGGTGTTGTGTAATATGCCAGAAAATCTGTACTTAGTTTTTCTTGAGGAAAAATTTTCTACTTTGCCAGTTCATGATAATTAAATTAGATGCTGATATAAATCATTGCTAGAAAGAGCTAAAAGTATTGTACTGTGCTCGTAAACTATTTTCTGTTTGTCACAACAGCAGAAGCAACAAAATCTGATTCACACTTCTTCAAAGGATTTGTGAGTTCATATGCCTAGGACAATCCTCAAGTGGTTTCTAGTGACACAAAAAACGAGTTTTAAAGTGGCTTTTACAGCAGCAGTTTGAAAACAGCTAACTTGTCAAAGGTTAACTCAGTGGTTTTGTGGCAGAAGAATAGATATACATTAAATTAATTCATTTTAAATTCTTCTGATTCATTCTGACCAACAATTTGATGTAGATGATTTTTGTAGTTATTATAGCAAAGCTTAGCTTTACACACTGCTGAAGCAGGTTTGCCTAGATAACATTGCGCAGGAATGTCACCAGGCGAGTTTTGAAAGCCTGCAGAGGAGTCGTCCGTAACTTCTCTGGGCAGCCTGATCCAAATTCTCCATCACCCTCAAAATAAATAAGGTTTTCCTTATTTTTAGGTGAAGTCTAGTTTATGCCTGTTGCTTCTTGTACTGTCACCTGGCACCACTGAAGTGTCTGTCTCCATCCTTTTGACCTCCAGCCTTTAGATATTTATAAGATCCCTTTTCAATTGTCTTTTCTTCAGTCTAAAGAACCTCAGGTTCTCAGCCTCTTTTTGTAAAAGAGCTGCTTCAGTCATCTTTACAGCTCTTCATTGGACTCTCTCCAGTAGTTCCCTGTGCCCCTTGAACTGGGGAGCCTGGAACAGTACTCCATATGTGGCCTTACTGGGGCAGAGCAGGTGGGGAGGTGAACCTCCTGCAGTGTGCTGATCATACTCTTCACAATGCATCCCAGGATGCCATTGGCCTTTCTGGGCACAAAAGTACACTGCTGGCCCATGGATAACTTACTGTTTGCCAGCACTCTCAGGTCCTCTCACATACACAGTACTCACCAGCACTCTCTCACACACAGAGCTGCTGTCCAGATGTTGACCTTTAACCTATACTTGTGAGTGGGCTTATTTCTCTTCAGGTGCAGGACTCTATGCTTGCCCTTGAACTTCATTAGGTTCTAATTTGCCAACTTCTCCACTCTGTCTGTGTATCTAATAAAGTTATACTTTATTTAGACTACCACAGTTTTAGGGGGTGATACACTTCAGGTTACAGTCATGATAGTTGTCCCAAGACTATTTTCAGTCAGCTATTTTACAAAGTATTTACTCCTCAATTTCCTCAATGTCCTGTTAGGAGCTGGTAGAACCTTCTTTCTCCTGCAAAAGCAAGTAATTAGAGCACTGCTGCTGACAGCCAGGCAGAAAGCAGTTAAACTATTTTCTGTGGTGTATGAAATTTATGGCATGTCTGTGTTCAAGTTAAGACACCAAAACTGTGGTAGGGTGTTGGTTTGGCTTGTTTCTTGTTTACTGTCTTGGGTGGGAAGGAATTGAGGTTGTTCATTGTGCAATGGCCCGAAGGGACTCACTGTGTATGCTTTCGCCTGCAGAGAAGCTACGCTGTCTGACCCTGGTTTGTTTATTCTTGCCTGCAGAGAAGGGAGGAAGACAGAGAACTGAATGGTTTGTGTGACCTTAGCTGAAAAGGAAAAGTTACTTGATTTTGTGCTGCTACTGAAAACATTGCTGGAAAACTATACTGTCAGTTCTTCATGCCAGCAATGAATGACCTGTTATCTCCTTCTGCCAGGGAAGGGACATAAGTAGATGTTCTCTAGCACTGAATCCAGGAACCTACACTTTCAATTCTGTAGACTTGGTTTCTGAAACCTTATCAAATAGATGTCTTGATTCAAGGATTCATGGCAGCAAACAAAATGGAGCCATTTATTTATAAAGTCAGATCACCAACATATGCTTTCAGTAACTGTCCAAAAGAGTGTTCTGTAAAAGTAGTATGTCTGCACATGGTAGTTGGTCTTGCTCATTTGTTTTGTTCCTTTTTATTAATGGTCTTGCACATTATTGGGTGCCTGCATTTGATAATAGACCTTATTCTGATTATTTTTGTGTGTGTGTGTGCAGTAGCTATTCAGGACACAAACTTCCCTATGGTTTTATTGAATTCAGTTTTGTAAAAAGATATATTCACCAACTGAAAGAGATTTTACTGAGTTCACATCTTTGGAGTCAAGATACAGCTGGAGAAAATCAGTGGTCGCTGGTGGCCTCTTGACATGTGATAAAGGGAGGCATAACTTTTTCACTGTGAAAGTGAC
>VWYK01055565.1:5258-17517 GCA_013399775.1 Semnornis frantzii
TTTTTTCTGTAGCTGGTTCAGGATGAGATCAGGCAGTTAGTGAAACTGCAGACCAGTAACTGGGGTGCCGGCAAGAGCAGAAGTTTGCCTGCCAAGCTTGCAGATACTTCTTCATCACCAGAGAGGCAAATGGGGATGTGTTCTGAACTCTTTGGAGAAAATGAGTGCATTGTCAATCAGCTTAGATCTCATGAAGCTGAAACTCAGCCAAATGCATCTGATCTGCATCGGGAATGTTTAGCAAAAGATGCTTCAATGAGCAGTGGGTATGGTACCCTTGGTACCCTTTCTGTCTCTGAACTGAACCCCAGCAAATCTCACAGCATTAGCAAGTCCACAGACTGCATGGAGGAAACTTCCCAAGGACAGAGTGATGCAGCAGTATTGCAGAGTGATGCAGTTGTAGCCAGCATTCAAAATCAAGTAGAACTTTTCTCCTCTAAAACAGAGGAAAATTTTTCATCAGGAAGGAATGATACTTTAGGTTTGCCTGCTGAATCTGAACATAAAGTTGCTGAAGCTCAATGTGGAAAAAAAGCCAGGTAAGTGGTAAACTTTTCAAATCTGCTCATATGTTGCAAACAGACCCCTTTCAGTAAGCAGCTGTTGGTAACTCAGGACATTTCAGAATTGAATAGAACTTCTTGATTGCAAAAAAATCCCATGCTACTTAGCAGATAAAGTTATTTGTTTATCCTAGTATTTCTGTGTGGTGCATGCTTGCATCTGCAGTGGTTTTCTATTGTAGATAGTTTGGGGGAAAATATGAGAGTCTGCTTTCTTCTGCAAATAGGAGCTCAGATAGAGATTGCACAGTGTTATCTGCACACTAGAATTTTAGATGCTGATTACCACTTTTACAGAACTGTTATTTTGCTACTGTGCTCAACCAGTCATTTTTGCCAGCTTACATTCATATGTTGCAGTAACAATTTGTAATTGGACAACAGCCAAAGGGGTTCGGGTTTTTCTGTTGACTTTGTGGGTTCGTCTTTGTTTTGCTCTAGACAGTACGTGGGTGGAGCTACCAAGAGTTTTTTGAAAGACTGGCCAGATAATCTGGCATTAATACTGACCAAACGCTGCCCTAGTTGCACAGAACTTAATGGAGTACTTTCTCTGTCAAACTGATGGCAATGGTGTGGTGGCAGTGGCTTCATCTGGCCATAAACAGTGCTACAAGAGTTGGGGCTCTTCAGCCTGGGGAAGAGAAGGCTTCGAGGAAACCTTATAGTAACCTTCCAGTTTCTGAAGGGGGCCTACAGGAAGGCTGGGGAGGGACTATTGACAAAGTCTTGTAATGACAGGATAAGGGGCAATGGTTTTAAACTGGCAGAGGGGAGATTTAGACTGGATGTTAGGAGGAAGTTGTTTGCAGTGAGGCTGGTGAGACACTGGCACAGGTTGCGGCTGCTCCCTCCCTGAAGGTTTTCAAGGCCAGGTCGGATGAGGCCTTGAGTGACCTGTACTAGTGGGAGGTGTCCCTGCCTATGGCTGGGGGTTGGAACTGGATGATCCTTGAGGTCCCTTCAACCTTACCATTCTACGATTCTCTGTTGCCAGTGAGTCCTTGATAATGGTTTTGAGAGAGAAAAAGTTTCTCTCTGTTGAAAAAACAGAGAGTGGTGAAAGTACTAGATGCTAGCAAAACACAACTTTAAAACTATTTGGTTTGGGGAACTTAGAGATGGAGAAGTTCAATTTGAGAGTGTTTTCCACTTTGAAAAAAATTTCTAAGGCGACTTTTGAAATAATATCAGCATAATTTTCCTTTTGTCCTGTCATTTTTTTTCTTTGAAATTACTTTCTGTTCTGTATCATAAACTCGTTTTGAAGAAAAACAGGGTTCAAACCAAGGTGGAATACTTAAGTTAAATCAAATTGTGTTTGTTTTTCAATTTTCCCTTGTACCCTTTTAATTCTTTACAGGAGTTTTCCCAAACTGGGACAATATGTGGTTTTTCAAAGTGTCACTTTTTAAGTAAAATGGAAACACTGTTCCACTTCTACCTCTAAGAAGAATTTCAGAATGTCTCTTTGTTCTGCTTTTATGTTTTTTCCCCTCTGTTTTCTTCTATGTCTTGTTTTGATCTTTCTCTTATTGAAGAGTCTCTTGAGTTGGGAGGCATCCTTAGTGTGTCTTAACTGATATCTTCTTTATAACCAGACTGGTAGCACGACAAGAAAAAACACTACACTTACATTCCAGCTCAGTATTGTGGCTTTGATCAGTATCTGCTTGAACAGACCAAAAAAAAATTAGTTTTTTGGTCTGGCTAAAAATATGGATCTCTTTATGATGACTTTTTTTGGTATCAGGAAAGTCATTTTGGTTATAGATGCAGTTCATTAGCATCTTTCCTTTCAGTGATTTGTTTGTTTGTGGGATTTTTCATGGTTGCTTTGTTTCACTTTTTAAAAGAACAGTCCTAAAACATTTCAGCAGTCATTACTTCATGTTATTTCTTAAAAATGCATGAAGGCTGGAATTTCAGTGCCGGTGTTTTTCCCTTTGAAGAAACTGATTTCATGTTTCCACTGAGAGGGGTGGATGTAATTACAGTACATGTGTGTGTTTCTTACCATCTAGTAAATCTTTAACATCATGGGCACAAAAGTTGAAACAAAACCAACCAAAAAGAATAAACATCAAGGAAGTGTGTGTGAACTCTATGCAAGAAAAGGAACAAGCAAGGAGATTACCACTTGGGAATGTAAGTCTCTCTTTATTTTATTATGTTTTTATAATATTATTCTTGTCACTGATAATTTTTCAGTGTTATAGTATATTCTGATTCAGTATGTGCTGATTTAAGCACTTGATCTTGAATTTAATCATTTGAATGGTGATGTTCCCATCTATATGTTTATAAACTTTATGTGGGCAGAGCTTCTTGGATCACTCTCTACTCACATAGCTACTTTGGCTTATTTTATTCCTTGCCTAATTTTTGTCTGAATTAACCAAGTAACACATGTTCTTTCCTTATAGGGATAGTAGTTATATTCTAGTTGAAACTTCAGTCATGGTAATTTATCATCCCCTTAAGTTTTGGAGTGATTTTTGATTTCAGCTGATAACATCTTTTTTAGAACACAAAACACTTTACCTGCGAAGGCATTAGGCACTTTGTTCAGGTCAGATACTAATCTTCTAGATTGGGATTTTAACTGGCAGAGATTTCTTGGTTTAGTTTGTTTTGGGCTTTTTTAGTATTTTCTTCAGTTTCTTATACTAAAATACAGGCTTTTTTGGCTCCCTTTTCTTCTTTTGTATTGTTTATATAAGAGTAATACATTCTTTTATGCCTATGTACAACCAGGTGCAGCACTAGTTACTAAAAGTAACCAAACTCCACACCAGACATTGAGGAAATCTAATTGACTCTTTAGAATCATTAGTAGTAATGCCAACTGCTGTGACTGCTGAATCAGCTCAAAATCCTTCTTTTGAGAAGAATTTGGTTCATCTGTCCTTCATATTCTTGAGTTAATAATTGCATGTACACGAATCTGATTATTTTGGGGAGGGAAATTAAATTTCATGTAATACTTTGATGCAAAAGAATGTTATGCAACATGATTGTATGAGTCATTGTCATATGTGTAGCACTTACGTTGCAGTGTATTAATTGTCATAAACCTCTCTCCTTATGCTGTTTTTAAGGAAATAATTCCTGAAACACTGCGAATGGCTCCACCTACATGAGAATAGGAGAACTAGCAAATATGAATCACAATTCAATGTTAGATCCATGACATTTCTTCTCCAGTAAAAGAGGAGAGCTGTAGCAAATCTTAAATGATGTGAATTTTTTTGCCATGTGTTGATCCCACCCTTTTCAAAGGTGTTTCTGCAATTACCTGGGGAGGTTGCTTAAAGTTTAGAGTGATGAGGAGAAGTGTATGTAGTATCTTGTCTGAGAGATAGACAGTGTGCCTTCAGGTTTGTGGCAGTCATAGTAGCTGAATATAAGTAATTCCAATCTTAGGATGAGGGAGGAGTAACGAACGCTTTCTTGGTAGGTCATCCCACTACATACTTGCACCTCTTAAGTAGCAAGGAAGTTTAGATGACTGCCCAAAATGTGTTTTTGTAAGAGTTAATGTAAANAAGAGTTAATGTAAAAAATGCTCTGCAAGCAGACAGGCATGAGACTTAGAAAACAGCCCTGTCCTTTTATTGTGTGGCTTAACTTAGTTCCCCTTTTCACTCTGATTCTCCTGAACATAAACTGCCTAGGTTTGGATCATGCTATATAATTAAATTTAATCCCTTTGCTTAAAAAGACTAGTAACATTTATATGCAAGTTTTTAGAATTACTCTTGATTTAAATTTTTTTTTCCTTGTCTTGTAATTTGCTTATAAATTTGTTTTCCCTTTGTTATTTTAGACAAACCCAACTGATGCTGCTTTGCCACCTTACGCTTTTTACCTCAATCAACCTAACAAAAGTCCAAATTCCTTAGTGTCTGAAGCTTCAGGTATAGTTAATTTCTGACACTTGAATTTCCTTTTCTTTTGAATGCTAACTTTTTTTTTTAAAAACACTCACTAGAATGCATCTCAGATAACTTTGGGCAGGTAAGGAGGGTTTGAGCACTGGCAAGCTATTAATCTTTGATGTAACATAATTCTGCTTTTCTTGCTGTTGCATTTGAAACTGGTGCGGTACCTCCCACATATCACTGTTGACAGATGTGGGCCATGCAGCAATGTTTTTCTTCAAATTTCTCAAGGTCTCGAAGCTGAACTTTATGTTTAAAACTGTCTCATAATGTAATTGCTATTAAAATCATGGTGAGGCATCAAATGATCTTTCAAAGATTAATGTTGTTGGTCTAGTAATTACAGGACTGCCTGGTAATATTGAACTCCTGTAAGCCAGGAGCATTACCCAAGCATTGTATGAATAGGCAAGAATAAGGATGCTTGTTCTTGCCCCTTAGGCAAGGGGAGGTGCTTTTTTTGTGTGTTGGTATGGTTTTACTTTTGTTGTTTTGGGGTGTGAGTCTGAGGAGTGATGGTGAGGGGTTTTGTTACCTTTTTTTTAGGTTTTATTTTGTTGTGGTGGGTTTTTTTAATTGTTTTTTTGAGGGGGTGGGGATAGTGTGTGTCGTCTTCTGTGCGTAAGCAACTAATTCACGTATTTTGATCACAACAGGGTGGATTCATTTCAGTAACAGACAGGGCCACAAAGATGCAGCCCTGCAAACTGTGTGTATTTATTGCTTCTTCACAACCCATTGAGAGGGGATATATGCAAGAAATTGAAGTGGGATTGAAACTGTATTTATTCCTAGTAGTCTGTCTTTTTGCATGCTACAGTGTGGTGCTGAGTACCATACCAGAGAGTTTGTAGTATCAAGTGGGTGTCTAGGGTTATTCCTAGGGTAACGCAAGTTTTAAGTGCTATACTGAAATTAGTAGAAATAGGAAAGTGTGAGAACTGTTGACTTGTTCCTTGAACATTGAAAACTAAATCTATGTTTTCACTGATTTGTAGCTTTTGTTACTGATACTGTGTGATGTAATTTAGATTATACTGCTTGTCCTTTGCACTGAGATGTTTGTAATTTCTGGTAACAAATGCTTCAGCAATAGATTCAAATAATTAATCCAGCATCCTTGTTAGCTGGCAAAGTAACTTACTAATGGATTTTGGAGTTCCTGTTCTAGAGCTGTGAGTCCGAAATTCATATTTTTTTGTTCTTACTTTGTTTTGATTTTTTGGTTTTGTTTTTTTTTTTATCAGAACTTTCATACTGGAAGTTAGATGAAAAGGAGATGTATCACTCTTTACCAGCCAATTTCAGAAGTGAGTTCACAGATACTCTCTCCACAAAAATATCATCAGATCAGGTAAACTTTGTATGTGTTTTCAAAGTTGCCTTATAGTTGCTTGTCAACTTTGATTTTTTTTCTATGATGGAAAAAAATTTACCCTCCAGGAGCAAACTTTGCCGTGAGGACTCTTCTGTTAACTCAGTCTCTCATATTCTGTTCCTTCATTATTCATTTACCCCTGCTAAAGTCACCTTCTCTTTGTCATTTAAAAGAAATTGTGTAGATAGGAGATGCAAAGAGACTGACTGGTGTATTAGAGGTGCACGTGCCTCATCAAAGACCCTTTTTTAACTTGGGTGCGTTTAAAGAAGCCGCCTTCCGTTCTGAAGTGATTTATCCACCCCCCAGTTTCTTTATATTGGGGATGAAGGACTGTGTTCAGATAAACTAATGTAGCAATTTTTCCCATTGAAGTTGTCTTCTGCTGATGAAACAAAGCTCTCATCATTGAAGGATATTTATCATAAAAGGCAAAGAGAGAACAAGCAGCAACCAGAGCAAGATTTTATGCCTCCCTCTCAGTCAAGCCACCCTCCAGAGGTAATATGAATTTCTTTACTTCCCGTCTCAATTTGAAGCTCTGGTCGGTTGCAAACTGGTTTCACATTACTTGGCCCCTGCTGCCACCTCCAGCGTTTTGCTGGAACAGCAATTTGTGCAGCCGTGTGATGAATCAGATTGGGAAGGGATCCAGCTGAAAAGAACCTCTAAGAATACTCTGGGCAAACAAGCACCTTTGCTACACAACCTTGAGGATGGCGCAGGGACGAATCTGCTTGTGCTGAGGCTGCAGCTGATAAACTGCATGTGCGACTGCAGTTACAGAATTAGGGCTTTCTTACTACTTCCCACAAGACTCATGAAGCAGAGAGGGGCACAGGTTGTGGAAATATTCTTTGTCGCATCTGTTTCTTTATATTGCTTTCAGTCTTGTACAAAATCAGTAATGATGCCTGCTATGTGACTATTTTGTTTGTATAATCTGTGAAGTAACTGTACAAAGTTATTGTTTCAGCCTATAAACAGATGTTGTAGTTCTTCTATTTACATAACTGAAATTTCAGAGGTTTTCTAGACAGTTAGAGATCTTAGGATGTGTCTTTTATTCTTAGTGGGGACTTATTTCCCAACATTCGCAACTTGGGTTTCTATGTATCATCACCTAAGCCGTTACAGGTCCCTTCATCTTGCTTGTATCTACCAAATGATTGTAGTAACATTCAGTATAATTCCTGCAATGTATATTATGGTTTACTAATGTTTTCAGATAAGCTCCATTTGCAAGAACAGAAGATAAATCACAGTTCATTTTAGCATTCTAATTTATTTCCTAGATCTTGACGTTGGATCCAACCCTGCATATGAAACCAGGTCAGCAGAACGCAGGACGCTGCTTCTTCAGTCTTCCTGAAGACACTACTCCTTTTTCTCCAGACTCTATGGCAGAGCCTGGATTTTCAAGTCATTGTGACACAGACTCTTTTTCACAGACAAGTAATTCTTCTCAGTTAGATGATTCTCCAAAACACCCTGCCAGCAACAGAGCTGTGCTGTTGGACCTCTGGAGAAATCACCCATTCCAAACTGAAAACGAGAACAGCTGTCCCTTTCCAATGGCATATATGGATGCTAGTAATGATACTTTAGTCAGCACTGAGGAGGAAGAAGCACGGACTCTAACTCCATCTTCTGTTACTCAGTGTGCTGGCAACAGTTTGCCAGAATATAACCTTTCAGGGACATCTGTTGAAGATCCGGTGATAATGTCAAAGTAAGTATTATTTTTTCTCCTTTAAAAGTCATAGATTTGGCACTTTGATGAAAGAAGCAAAACTTAACAAGTAATACTAATAAAATATGTGAGTTCTGTCTGCTTAGAACATAGCTGGTTATTGCTGATTTTTTTTTTCTTTCCCTTTCTTTCATGGTTTTTTCTCCCCTGAAGTACAGATGGCATATAAATAGAACAGTAATTTTCCACTTCTTACAATTGTCTTTCTTTAGGCCCTACTGTTTAATCTTCTTTAGACCATACTGTTTAATCTAAAGCACAACATTTGTTCTCTGGCTTCCTTGGATGTCAAAGCCTTAATTGGAAGACAGACCATTTTTTTATCTTTTAATGCTTTGGTTATTTCTGTTTAAACAGAAATAAAATAAACATAGTAAAATATACGGAATAAAATAAACAAAATAAAAAATACATGCTTCCTTTGAGAGCATTAACATAGACAAAGAATGTCAAAGTTCTGGAGAGGGTTGTTTTGTACTTTAGAGTCAGGTGGTGGGAGAAGCACAGGATTACTGCACTTAGGAAAAATAAATATCCCCCATTCATGATTGAAGCTCTCATGACTTGCACGTGGACAAGCAGACATGGCATGTGCTCCTCGTGTGAGGGCTTATGTAGGGATCATGGTTTCAAGATAGTCCAGTTGGTGGAGTTTTCCTGTTTTAATTTTCCATGCATAGTTTCTAATGCATAGCACAGGAGAGAAGAAAGAATAAAACTTCGTATTGTATTTGTATATAATAATATATCTGTACTAATTTGAATATCCATGCAAGTCTTTGGTGTCTGACACCAGTGCTTTAGATGACAAAACTTTCTTTGCTTTAATTTGATTGCAGCAAGGCTCTCTAAGAGAGATTGATCTGCTGAGTTTATGTGCCAGTGAATATAGCGGTGCATGGTCATGTGGATAGCTGGAAATTTCTTTTTGTTCTTAATTTTGAAAATAGGATTAGGCAAAACTTGAGGGAAAAACATGCTCGACACATAGCTGATCTACGAGCTTACTATGACTCTGAGATACATAGCTTAAAACAGCAGCTGGAGGCAAGCCATAAAACTTCATCATCTGAAGACCTGAAGAAAATCAATCAAAATCTTGCTGACAGGTACTGTTTGTCCTTACTTGTCCTCCTCCTCTGCTAAATGGTGTTCTTTCCACTTTAAAAATTTGAGCAGGATTGGTTTGAATGTCGTGAAAAGTTTATGTCACTCTTCAATTTCCTGCAATTCTGATACTAATATTCTCCCATTAATGACAAATTTTAATGCAACTGTTTAAGATCAGTTTAAAATTATTGTCAGGCAGCAAGTGTGATGTTTGGACCAGAAGTCTTGTTTGATCTGCTTTTCACTGAATCCATTTTAAGTGTTGCTCAAGAAAGGCTGGCAGACAGTAGTCCTAAGCAGTTCGTAATGGAAGTTCAGAATGTTGTAAAATTGTGCTTGCCTGTCATGCTGGTGGACACCATCTCTCTTTACCTTTCACGTGAGACCTACAGATGATACAGAACCACTCTTGAATTCATTGGTAGCTTTATAAAGCAAATCTGCCAATCGGTGTGATTTGACCAGAGCCTGCATGCCTCACCTGTATATTCCATTAGATATAGCTTCAGTGTTTGCTATATATAAAAAGTTTTGATGTGATTTTTATTGCCAGTCAAAATACATATTATAATTTAGACAGCTCAAATACTTTAGAAAAAGTATACCCTTCAGGATAATTGGAAAAGTGTGTGGGTAGTCAGGACTCTTCTGTACTCCTCTTCCAGCATTAGTGTGTTCTAACTATCGAAAGTGACTTCTGAGCAGTCATTTATTGAGTTAAAGTAGCTTTTGATATGATTTCAGTCATTAATTATCACACAGCATCATCAATTAGCTGAAGTGGAACTCTGCTCTGGTGTGTCTCAGCTGCTTTTGGTTCTGCAGCTCTGTTGCTCTGAGTCATCGGGAGCCTCTGCAGGAGTCGCCAGTTTGTTGCAGCAACCAAAGGCTATGGGAGGAGGTCACAGTGTGGCCACCAAAATTTGTGGGCATGCCTGAGGAGGGAAGTAAGCTGTAAAATGTACATTTATTATTTTAAAATTTCAAGAGATTCTTATGATCTGTGTGTTCTGAATAGGTGTGACCAGTTAGATGCAGCTCTGAATGAAGCAAGTGCTCGCATAAAAGCTCTGGAAAACAAGAATAATATGCTAGAAAAGCAAGTGGTAAGTGCATGTTCTTAAATTGTGTTGCTTTTTAACTGAAAGGCTAAGAGAGTGCATTTGTTTATTATTAATCTGACACCTGTTTCTATGTCTTTTTATTTTGGACCTTTCTCCTTAATGTGTAACAGCAGCCATTATCTTACACCAGGCACACTCCTAGCTGAGTTTCTTAAGACTCCCTACTTGAATCACCATCACTTTTGCTTTTGAAAAACCTTTTGGGGTTAGCAGGGATCAAACAGAGTTTGAGCAAATACTGTGATATGTTTATTAATTAAAACTAATTTTATTTTTTAAAATATTGGTTTTATTACTTCCCCTTCAATATCTTATTAGAATTGTGATAAAGGCAGGTCTTGTCTGCACTGGGGTAAAAAGGTTCTCTAATATTTATATTTATACAATCTTTCTGGCTAGGTCAGACCAATGTGTTTATGACTGCACAACTGCATTTATTGTTCAAAGAACAAAACACTGTGTCATGGAAGCTTGACAGTTGGAGAACCTAATTCATTCCACCTTTTTAAGACATTTTTCTATTCATGGATTCAAAGAATGGTTTGGATTGGAAAGGACCTTAAAGATCTTCTAGTTCCACCCTCCCTGCCATGGGCAGGGACACTTTGCACTAGACCAGGTTTCTTAAAGCTTCATCCAACTTGACCTTGAACACCTCCAGGAAAGAGGCATCCACAACATACTTGAGCAACCTGTTCTAGTGTCTCACCACTCTTACTGTAAAAAAATTTCTTTTTAATAGTCTAAATCTCCCCTCCTCAGGCTTAAAGTCATTCCCTCTCATCCTATCACGACAGTCCCTTGTGAGAAGTCCCTTCCTGGCTTTCTCACAGGCCTCTTTTCAGGTACTGTGCTGGGAAGCAAGACAGCTCTCCTCAACTGGGATTAGAGGCCTAACCTCTGGATATTTTAAGTCCTATAAAATAAACACACCTTTTGGGGTCGTATTCTTCATTTTTATTCTTTATACTTCACATAAATGAGAAAATGTTTAATTCATGTACAGGAGTGCCTTTGATTTCTATTTAGGTGATTTTAGATCATGCTTTGTACTGAAATAAGACATCTGCTAGGTAAGCATAATGGATGGTTTTTCCTCTTCCAGGTAGACTGGAGAGAACGTTTCTGTGCAGTCAGTAACACTTCCAAAGTCCTGCAAGAGCGGATTGAAGAAATGCGCACAAGTAATAAAGATAAAGATAACACTATCAGTCGCCTAAAATCAAGGCTTCAAGATCTAGAGGAAGCTTTTGAAAAGGCTTACAAGTTATCTGATAATAAAAATACAAGGCTAAAGGAAGAAAACAAAATGTTTCAAAATGTAAGTAAAGAAAACGGGCGATGGTGTTTGCCGTTGCACAACCTGTTAGGAACACGGCAGGTCCTGGGCCTTTCAGGGAGCCACTCAGTTTACCATTGTAAAGTCTGAATTGCAGAGCAAAGAGAACAGAAATTAATCAACTGACTACTTAGCAGATGAGGTGTGTGCTGGTTTGAGGCTAATTGGAATATTTTAATGGAGAAAATTATATTATAGACTGTGAAAGGGAAACAGTGGTGATGTCTACTTCACTCATAGGCTTGCTGAGATGTATAAGAAAAGAATACAAAACAAAGATAAGACATTTGGGCACAGACACTCTTGGGCTGTCTAGCTCCTTGCCTTCTCTCTGCCGAGTAACCTCACTAACCTCTTTCCTTCTAACCTCCCTGACCGATCCTCCAACCTCACCTTGTGCGTAAGGCAAATCTTGGGGTAAGGTATAGGGGTGGGGAGAAGGTGGAAGGGTGGTTGGAAGCCCCTCCTGGGGTCTCTGATTTCTGGGAGGGGAGTTGTGTTTCTGTATTACCTTTAACTTGTATATTTCTGTAAATATTCCTGTATATAGTTATGTGTCTGCTTGTATATTGTGCTGAACTGTAAATAGAGCTTCATCTCAACTTCCCGCCATCTTGAGTCTAGTCTGGGTGATTTTACAAAGTGTGGGAGGGTGGGGAACTCCCAAACCATCACAAGGTGTTAGGTAATGCTACAGACCTAATAGATGTTTAATAACAATTATTAAAGGCAACAAGTGTGTACTTGATGAGATAACATTTGCCCTAGTTTGTCTCAGGTATTTAATTAGGTACTATTAGTTAATTCTATTTTTCAAGGTAGTACAGGAAATTATTTTCCAAAGTGATTTTTCCTTTCTTAAACTTAGTAAGGATGGACTGGAGTTTTGATAAGTTATCAGCATTCGCTAAAACTGTTGATTGTGTGTGGTTTTAGACAGAATCGAAGGAATTGTTCCTCTGATTCCACAAAACTATTACTGAAGGATGTTTAAATGGATCAGCAAAATGGATATTAGATGGAAAAGCTATTTCTTGCTTAATGC